>VMKM01003328.1:0-37500 GCA_008360985.2 Macquaria ambigua | reverse complement strand
AGCAGCACGCCTGTTACCATGACGACAGGTGGGGATTATGGTCTGTACATGTTACTGTACACTGTCTGACATGTTGCCTTCCTTCCTTCCTTGCATCCTTTTCTTCCTCACTGCTTCTTCTTTCTTTCTTCCCTTTGTAACTGATTTTTCCTTCCTTCCTTCTGTCCCCTTACCTTAGAGACGATTACCTAACGACATTATTAAACTGAGCTACAGTCAGCTGAACGAATCTCTGACCTTTGGGAGGCTGCAGCAGTCTGGATCCCTGGAACAGGTGTCTCTTCTGAACAGGTAAGATGACCGTCTCCTTTAACTCTGTGATCACCTCGTCCAGACCGGCAATGTCCCTCCATGTGATCTACACAAACACAGGGTTAATATTTATATTAGTACTTTTTAAGAACTGTAACAGTAGATCTGTTAAGATCTACGAACTGTAGCAGAATAAGAGTTCAAAACTGAAGGAGACAAACTAAATAAGCAGGACTCTGAGTCCCGGCAGGTCTCCATGAGTCCTTCAGTCTGAACAGGAAGTCCTTCCTGAGCCCTCACTAACCCGTCTCTAACTGATTCACTAAATCAGGTTTCACCATTAAACCTTCAGAAACGTCTCAGCTAGTAAAGACTTTAGTGACGTGTAAATCTGTTGCTAGGAAACATCTGTAGCGCCGTCCAATCAGGAGCAACCAACTATGTAAACAGGAGCATCACAAGTTAGCATAACTTCCAAACATGACAGTTTTAAAGGCTAAAAGATAAATCTGTGTTTTATTTCTGTCTGCGTACATGGAGACATCTGAGTGTTTCACAGTTAGCAGGATTCATACAGTTTAGAATGAGAGGGAAACATCTGGTTATGCTAAGCTAACTGACGCTATTTACTCATGTTGTGTTATTTTAGTGAAATGTGATTTAAACTCTTCCAGACTGACGTCATTATTAAACAGCATTGATCAGTTTCAGGTCAGAGATGTCGGCCGTCGTTCCTCAGAAGGTTTTACTGCTCTGTGAAATAACGAATAATTACCTGCATGCTCAGCGGGTCGACCAGGTGAGCTGCGATGCTCATCTCATATTCAGACAGCTTCACGTTTTTAACACCAATCTGCCGCATCAACTTCTCCGCCTGAAAGAGACACAATCAGAGTTAGATTCCACTCTAGGGTCCATTTAGTGGCTGTTCTGGAGCTTTCAGTCACATCACATGATCCTCGTCAGCAGATGGAGTCGGAACTGTAGATGAGCTCAGAAAAATGAAACTCCGTCTTCTGAGGAAGATCGAGCGGCAGCATCCAAACAGCAGCAGGTGATCAGCTGATAATCAGACAGATGGTGGAGACGCTGTGATACACTTTAATTTCAAAAAACGATGAAAGCCGGGACGTGTTTGTAAACCCCGCCCCCACCCTGTCTCACCTGTTTCTGAGCCTCCACCTTCTGCTTCCTGGTGGGGTCGATGGCGTCCACCATCCACTTGATGGTGAAGTAGGTGACGGCTCCGAATATGGTGAGACGGAAGAGCAGGCCGATGACCTCATTCCTGCCCAGAGGACGGGCGATGTTCTCAACCGGAACCTCCCTCAGCACCATCGTCAGGGTCAGAGATGACAGGAAGTACAGGCAGCGCTGCAGACCAACAGCACCAACACGTTCTTATAAAGTCATGTTCTTCTCTTCACCTCATTAATACTGAAACCAACAGGACAGTCCAAGTGAAGAAAACATTTTCTGTCTGTTACATCAGACATTTTAAACACTAAACCAAATGGTAAAGTTGTTCTACAGAAAGGGTTACATAAAGAGATTATATTCATATTAAACAATGTATTGGAAGGTATAATCAATAACTTAACAAATTATTCATATAAATGTTAGTTTCAGTCCTACAGCACAGATAGTCTCAGGGTTTGGTTCTAGGTTTCAGTTTGAGTCTCAGTGGAGGATACAGCCAAGTAATAACTATAAAAGTTGACATTTTTATTGTAAGAAGTGCTTTGGGAGTTTTGGATCCGAGCCGGACTGACGAGCAGCTCCTGGTGAATCATGTCTGCTCTCCAGAGGAGCTCTGACAGCTTTGTCTTTCTAACAAGAAGCAAAGAAATGGTAAATTGTACAATTTTTAAATAGAGTTTGGCGAAACGTTCTTTTAGTGATCGACTTCAGCACATGCAGGCCTTGGACTGCCATTGATACAAAATGGATTCAAGCCGTTTTGAAAAGCAGCTCCTGGTGAATCATTTCTGATCTCCAGTCATGCTCTATTCTATCAAGAAGCAAAGAAATGGTAAATTGTTTATTTTTTATAGAGGGTTTGGCGAGACATTCCCTCTTGGACTGTCACTGATAGCGTACAAGACACTAAACTACTCCTCACTTTGAATCCAAGCCAGAATGAAACGATACTCCTGGTGAATATCATCTTCAGTCATGCTCTGACAGCTTTGTCTTTCTCACGGGAAATTAAATGTGAAAGTAAATTGCCACATTTTTAAACGGAGTCTGGCGCGACGTTCCTTTTCGTGACTGATTTGGAACACACACAGAGTCTGTTACTGTGACTTAAACTTAACTCCTCTTTATTGTTCAGTGGAGACTCCGGGACCCCCTGCTGCCCCCCTGGGAGTCCCCGGACAACAGTTTGGGACCCTCCGGGGTCCGCATTATAAAACCGAAACAACTGTGTAGGCTAGCAGCTAACTTTAGCATTAGCTTGACCTTCTCGGCTTTCCGGCTGTAACAGAGCGGCTGCTCACCGGATAAACTGAGAGATATCACCACCGGTAACACACCGCGGAGCACCGACAGCTCCGTTAAAACTGTGAGAGGAAAACCACCGAAACGCTTCGTTTATCCGGTAAAATTTGATCAGCTCTTACCTCCGGTAGTCACGTCAGGCAGCAGCACTTCTTCGGCTTGTTCTTCGGTGCCTGGGAGCAGGTCGCGTGCTGTCTTCTTCTACTTTTTATTTAAATGCAGCCAACTTTCAGATTCACTACCGCCCCCTGCAGCGCTGGAGTGTCGAGCAGAATATTACTTGGGTTTACTGGGTTCAATTTTGGAGGAAATGTTATTGATCTTTAGTACTATTAGTAATCTCAACATTATATTCATATATATTGTATTTATAGTCATTTTACCCAGCAATTTAATTGTATATTATATTATACAATTATGAATATATATATATATATATATATATATATATATATATATATATATATATATATATATATATATATAGAGAGAGAGAGAGAGAGAGAGAGAGAGAGATATAGATATATAAAGCAATAGACTTAATTACACGATCATCCCCGGTAGCAGCAGGTAACTGCAGCAGTGTGACTGTGAGAATCACTGAAGAAACGTGTGTCAGTTGGATGTTTGTTCATCCAGCAGGTGGCGCTGTAACACAGCTAATATCCCTCTGAACTGAAGATTACATTTATGGTTCAATACAAAGTCTTCTTCTTCATCCTCATCCTCATCATCACCACAGTCTTTCTATCACACAGTGGCTCTTCCTGTCCAGTGTTTCCATACACATTATTTCACATTATGAATAAAGAGCTGGTTAAAAGTCACCGAGTCTCCTGCAGATAGACACATAAAAATCATGAAAATCCCGCTAAAACGTGTAAACCTGCTGATGTAAAACTGCTCTGTGTCCGGAGGGTTTCTTATGTAATGTCAGCGGGACTCTGTTGGTTGCCATTTATTTTAATTTGCCAATTATTCCCTCTGATGTTATTTTGTGGTTTTTATTATGGAGGTTTTGAATGGGAGGATCAGAACGACCAGAACCTGGCAACCCCGTGCGCTGACAGGATGCGTTTGATTTAGAATGTCCAGTTAGCGGCTAACAACTAGCATCGTCAAGTCAGACAGAGTGACGCAAATTTAGGAAATGTCAGGTTTTACAAAATAAAAGCACAGTTCATGATCTACAGGGTATGATTTACTGTACTTACATATTACTTGAGTTATACTGAGGTAAATTAATACGTACAAATACGAATAAAAGATTAAATAATCAGATAAAAAATAATACAAATAAATAATATTTTATCTATAATTTATTTCTAAACATAAATCTCTAAATGCAGGTTCAAAGTTTTCTCCAAACTGCAGGAGTTAAAGTCTGCTGAGGAAATACATCATTTTCGAAATAAAAAATTTTAAAATATATTTTAAATATTATGCCTAAAGGTTCTGGGAACAGCACATTAAATATCCATCATGTGGTATTATTTATCTATTCATTTATTTAGTTAAATATATCTGTCCAGCATGCTAGAGATAAATAAATACATAAAAGATGTTATTACTTGTTATTATTGTGATACACAATAAAAAAACATTTTCTATCAAACGAACTCGTTTCCCTTTTCTTCTGTGTGTCTGAAGCAAATGAACAACATCAACACAAATATACCAAACGATCCAACTAAATTCATTTCTAACAGATTTCACCTCAAATATCTTTCTGTAATCACGGAGACATCGAAATGTTTCAACACAAATATTCAAATGTCAAACCAAAAGGAAAAATTAAAAAAGCACTGAAGGTTCATTCTTAGATCAATAATCTGACTTGAACAGATGTTTCAGGTCAGTTAAATCTTCTAGTTAAAATCTTTGTTTTAAATTACTTAGTTTTATCATTTATTCATCCATTTAATTTCTATTGCATAAACCACAAAGCGAAGATGTGAATCAGCTCTAAATACAAGCTCAGCTCAGCTGGCTGCAGACAGCACGCAATAAGAGACAGGAAACACTCCACGATATCAAGTCTTTACTAAGACCTTACACCGGAGACAGAACACCTAACATACATGAACATGTCCAGCTGGAGTCAAGAAGTGCTGTAACAGCCACCTCACTAAAGGTGTAAACTGTAAACCAGCACAAACATGACCAACATAAAGCACCGTGTTCTGAACAGACACATTACAAACACTAACAGAACGTAACATTTGTATTTTGGAACATAAAACAGCAAACTGAACTAACTATTCAGTCCAGCACTAGGCATGATGGGAAATGTGGGCTGTTGCTACAATATTTTATAAACACCGTATCATTTCAACATATATTGATCTTTGATTTTTTTTACTTGTTTTCTAATTATTATTCTTCATTGCACACGTTTATTTTAGGACAGCCTCGGGAGTAAATGAATGCCACAGACACTTAAACCTTTGACTCTTGCGTTTTATTTTGAAGGCGTCGACCGGATGTGGCTCGTGCTGCTGTCTCGCGCTTCACTCTCGGTATCAGCGGAGCGTCAGTCGCGTCTCGTCTCTCTTCCTCAGCTCGAAGACGCCTCGGAGAGATCCTCCGCCGATCTGCGTCCAGTCACGGCGTCTCTGCGCCACACACAAGACCTGGAAGAGTCCCACTGGATCCATCCGACATCTGGAGGGCTGGAGCTTAACCGAAAATAAAACCGCGGATGGTTTTGTCTCCAGGCGGGGGACCTGGAAGCCCGGGCCCGCAGTGGGAGCAGGGAGGAGGCCCCGACGCCCCCTTGTTCTGACCCAGAAAACAGCACCGACTGCCTGGCTGCCTGTCAACTAGAAGGCCGGCTAGCCACTGGCCACACCGGAGCTCGCAGGGTGGCACCCGAGGAGGACGGATAACGGGATACGTATTTATCCATTATGACCTATTTTTGTTCTTATTATTCACCGGGAAATATTTATCTGCGCTAAAAGAAATTAAATAGCGACCTTCTGGAGATCGTGGAGCTAGATAGCTCCGGGCTAGCTGTCCCAGTTAGCTTCTCTCCCCGGCAAACCAGACAGCGGAGGCTCTGGAGCGGGGACGGAGGAATACAGACGGTCTCTCGGTACTTTCTCATCATTTACGGACCTCACTTGAGACACCGATAATGGCTGCCTTAATCAAGGAAATCGTCAGCAGAAATAAAAGGCGATTCCAGGAGGACGGCTTCGACCTGGACCTGACCTGTATCCTTTTACTGTTCCGTCAATTTTACTGCATTTTTACTGGGTTTGGTTAGCCTGGTTCGCTAACTTTAGCTTGTTCGCTCTCAAATGTTAAGCAGAAAACAAATTGTAATTGAATGATGCGGCTGATAGCGCTGCTCTTCATATCGGTGTGCGTGTAATATTTAAACAACCAAAGCAACGGTGTAATAATCATAACTTTTAGAAACAGTTCAGTGCTCATGGACTGAAACTCTGAATCGAAGACAGCAACCTTACCTGTAGCGATGAGCGTGAACAAATCCTTATATGTCAGCTGTTTCTAGGTGTTGGTAAAATGTTCTCAGTTTATGGGCATGTGTTGACATACTTGCAAGGTTGCCTTAAATTTGCCGTTTTTTAACGAGTCCGTAGTGCGGTTTATTGCACACAGGAAAATGGGACTGAATCGGGCTAGCTAACGTTAGCAACCGTTTGTCTCCAGCCTGTTTCCAATTATAAAGCTGATCCAGCTGATCTTTATCAGGATACTGATGCATGTGTATACGGCTCGGTATCTGAAGATATTACGGTGCTTGTGAGTTGTTTTATGTGTGTTTTCTGAGCAATATTGAAGGTAGCAGTTGCTAACAGGCTAAGCTAACAGCGGTGTCAGTGGCGTTGCATCAGCAGCAGTCCGGACAGACTGAAACGGCTGCAAACACACCTGAGAAAACTACACCTGGAGACAGAAACAGAAGTAACACTGTTACTGCCACTTCTGTACTCGGCTCACATTTAATAACCTAATAAAACTGGATCTATACGTTTTAAAGTTATTCCCTGAGGTCTAATCCCCTCATACACTAACGTTATATTAACATATTTATTATATACATCATCAACACGATTGATCCCTGATTAGTAGTTTAGGTAAAGTTCTCTGGTTCCAGTTCTCAGTGTGAATATTAACTTTCTCCTGTCAGAAACTGACAGCCAGGTTTACCCCCAAAGACTCTTCAAACATCTGGATTAAAAAATATTCTGTCTGCTGCAACATGAAAAACATTTTTAACACCTAACATATGTTTTAGCTCAATGTGTACAATGTGAACCAAAATGACAAAATATTGTCAGTTCTAATGGTATTTTAGGGATTTCTCTCCAGGTGACTCTGAGGCTCCGGCTGATGTCTGGGATCTAAAGGTGACCCATGAGAGGAGGTGAATCCACAGGGTTCAGCGTCTCAGATAGTTTCTGGTTTTAAACTGAATCTCTGAGTTTTCCAAACTAGACACTTGAAGACGTCTCCTCAGACTCTGGGGAACGATAGCAGGAGCATTTTATCTAAAACCTTTATTTAATCAGTAATCACTGAGATAAACATCCGACCCAAACATTGTGGTCTGAAAACATCAACTTCCAGGATCTTTAGAAACCTCTTTGAACATCTGGATGAGAAATATTCTGTCTGCAACATGAAGAGAGTTTGAACTCTGTTTCCTGTTGGCTGTAAATGACGTGAACCGACATTAAACACTCATTTTCAATTTGGCTGCAGCAGTTCAGAGATCGACAGACAGATCATCTGCAACATCGTTTGAAAGATAAAGTGGAACCTGTCAGACATGATCTGGTCTCTAACGGGAGATAAACATAAACAAACGTTGTCGTTTTATGGATAAAACGATCAATCGTTTAATCTCGTCCACAGATGAATTGATTATAAACGTTAGTCGCAGCTTTAACTCGAGTGTGGAGCCGAACAGAGAATCAGGTGAACGGTGGTTACTGAACACACCGCTGCCACCAGGTGTCACTAAAGAGACACGTTTTATTTACGTCACATTATTGGTCAGAAACACTTTAACTCCCGGTGAGATCACAGCCACTAGTGTGAAGCATCAGTGCTGCCTGTTGCTCGGTTACCTGCAGCGTGCTGAATACACCTGATGGAAAGCTGTGGCTTTAAATGTCGACTGTAAAAACACACCTGACAAGTGTTTTATGTCCTGATTGGCCGAGAACGTCCAGACTACTGTTAGTATTACTACTGTCTGTGCTACTGCTGTTACTACTAGTACTGCTGTAACTGGTAGTTGTACTGGTAGATGGATTCTGTTCCCTTTGGAGAGAGCCAGGCTAGCTGTTTCCCCTTGTTTCCAGTCTTTATGCTAAGCTAAGCTAACCAGCTTGCTATATGTTTGTTTTTAATGTTTTAAGACGAAATATCAAAGTGTAATTAATGTAAATGTAAGTAATATTAAGCATCCTCTGCCTGTCCTGATGGCAGCGCCCGCTGTATGAACCATCACTGCAGCTATTGATTATTGTCATTTGTTTTGATGCACTAATCAATCATTCAGACTATAAAACATTAGGAAGCTGTGAAGAGTGTCAGTTTGTCACAGTCCGAGGTGACGTCTTCAAATGTGTTGTTGTCGGACCAACAGAAACAGAGAATCTGATATTTGCAGGTTTTGCTTCTTAATGACGATTAAATGTTGTTCAGCTGTTTCTCAGCTCTAAACTTTACAGTAATTTGTGTCATTTTAAATATTTTTATGTGAAGTTGTCGTTCTGTGAGGCTGCAGGATGTCAGACTGTGTGTGTGTGTGTGTGTGTGTGTGCATGTGCGTGCATGCGTGCGCAGTATCGGTGACATCATGGTTTTATACTGGAGAGTCGAGTGGACGAGAGGGAGATAGAGGAGGATGAGCTTAAGGGATGAAGAAGAAGAAG
Source organism: Macquaria ambigua (assembly GCA_008360985.2). Classification (NCBI taxonomy): domain Eukaryota; kingdom Metazoa; phylum Chordata; class Actinopteri; order Centrarchiformes; family Percichthyidae; genus Macquaria; species Macquaria ambigua. The sequence continues at coordinate 28,828 of VMKM01003328.1, read as the reverse complement.
AGACAGGGAGGAGGAAGAGTGGAGAGAGTTGCTGGGTTTGGGGGGGGGGCATGATTTCCTCTAGTGTTTCAAAAATGAAAGCAAACACACCAGCATGTGGGACTCATCTTCATCTCCACGACAGTCATCTGTCAGACATGACATAACCAGATACCATGTGTTCATCAGCTTTAGAGGAGCTGTTTCCCCTGTTTACAGTCTTTATGCTAAGCTAGCTGTTTCTGCTAAGCTAGCTGTTTCTCCAGTTTCCAGTCTTTATGCTAAGCTAAGCTAGCTGTTCCCCTGTTTAGTCTTTATGTTAAGCTAGCTGTTTCCCCTGTTTACAGTCTTTACGCTAAGCTAAGCTAGCTGTATCTGCTAAGCTAGCTGTTTCCCCAGTTTCCAGTCTTTATGCTAAGCTAAGCCAACGGCTGCTGGCTGCAGCTCTATAATTAGCTGTCCTTTAGATTGTATATTCTTGTTAAACTCTGACTAAACTGCATAAAAAAATCAAAAACTGAAAGGAACAAACCAAACCTCCCACTGCCTTTACTGGGTCTCGTTGGGAGGCATTGTGGGAAATGTAGGAAATGCTGTTAAAGAGGTTTCCCATCAGTCTTTGGTTCTGTGAAGCTTCCTGCTTCAGGTTGGAAAGATGCTGCTCATTGGTCACTGTTGGCAAGAGACAGGAAGTGACGCTACTTCCTTCTTTGCTCATGACAGACAACAGTCGTAACATCACATGACCACTGGAGGTCCAATCAAAGTGTTGCAGGCAGACAGACAGGTGGAGTTAAAGTGTGACGGAGTTCAGATCCAGAAAGAAAAGAATCAATTGATCCTTAACGGAGCGATCAGACATTTATCCAAACATCATAGCGATGGGTTTCCCCGCTGAGCGTCTGGAGGGAGTCTACAGGAACAACATCGACGACGTTGTACGGTGAGAGCTCGTCACTGATCCTCCATCAGTCTAATGTCTTGGTTTCTCTTCAGATCAACGTCACTGTCAGTCAGTCAGTTTCCATCCGCAGCTTTTTAATTCACATTTTCAGCAGCAGAGAAGGAAACAATAAAACAGCTGACAGCAGAGGCTGTTTGGAAAAGTGCTGCATTCAAAGAAACTCAGACATCTGAAGTCTGATTGTTGACGTGAAGAGATGACCTGTAGAGTAACTGAAGCTGTCTGTCTCTCTCTGTCTGTCTCTCAGGTTTTTAGACTCAAAGCACAAGAATCACTATAAGATCTACAACCTGTGAGTACTGATGATGAGGATGATGGTGGGCTGCTCTCTCTGGACTGTGTCTGGATTAAAGGTTGGTGCTGTCACTGGTTGTTGTAACACCTGGCTCTCTGTCCTCAGGTGTGCGGAGCGACATTACGACACGGCGAAATTCAACTGCCGAGGTGAGCTTCATCGATGAAGAGGAGGGAGAGGCTGCTTCTCTGACCTCCTGACATTTTAACTGAGGTGAAAGAAACGTGGTGAGGAGGGAGAAGCTGGCAGGTGTGTGACGTCTGTCCTGCTTGTGTCTCTGTCAGTTGCTCAGTACCCGTTCGAGGACCACAACCCCCCCCAGCTGGAGCTGATAAAGCCGTTCTGCGAGGACTTGGATCAGTGGCTGAGCGAAGACGAGCAGCACGTTGCCGCCATCCACTGCAAGGCGGGAAAAGGCCGCACCGGCGTCATGATCTGCGCCTACCTGCTGCACCGAGGCAAGTTTCAGGAAGCTCAGGAGGCTCTGGACTTCTACGGAGAGGTCCGCACCCGAGACAAGAAGGTAACAAGACCACCGTCAGAGTTTAACATGAAGGCTGTGCTGATACTTCTACTACGTCTGCTAATTCTCTGGAGAATATGTCAAATAAAGATCTGCAGCAGGATTAATTATTAGTCACCTGGATGGATGATGACAAAACAATAATCAACAGTGTTTCCTGTCTTATTATCCTGTTTAACTAAAGGCTGATACTGGACTGTGTCCTGATTGGTTGTTTTAGTTGTTGGTTGGACAGATTCATAATGTCGGCCATTCGATAAATTGAGTTAATTGACTCGTCTTAAACCACAGGAGGAGTAGAAATCACAGAAATAGTAAAAGAGGAAGTGGAAAATAAAGGAAGAAAGAATAATAAAGGAAGGGAAGTGGAATGAAAGACGACAAAGGGAATAAAAGGATGAAAGAAGGGAAGAAAAGAATGAGGGAAAGGAAACAAGGGAAATGTGCTGTCCTTCTGTCCTTAGAAGAGGATGATGAGGTGTGATAGAAGAGAAGAAGTGTATTCAACCCTTACCTGCCGATCGGGTCAACACCTGTTACCTGACCCGACTTCACAACGCTGTTATGAAGTTTAAACATTTAGAAATGTTTGAGGGTTTTCTGCCCTGGAAATACTGTACGCGTAGAACTCCATAAGAAAAATGCCTAAAATAAAAGAAAAAGCAGAAGCATGTTTAAAGCTCGTTGAAAAGGATCCACTGCTTACTGGCACTTACATGATTTGTGTGTGTGTGTGTGTGTGTGTTTAGGGAGTGACCATCCCCAGTCAGCGGCGTTACGTCATCTACTACAGCTTCCTGCTGAGGAACCAGCTGCTGTACAAACCTGTCGCTCTGCTCTTCCACAAGATGCTGTTTGAAACCATCCCCATGTTCACTGGAGGCACCTGCAGTAAGTCTGCCTGTCTGTCTGTCTGTCTGACAGCCTGTCTGTCTGCCTGTCTATAAGCAGATATAATAGTAGACAAATTCAGTAATGCAGTATCTTGTGAATTACGTAACTCTTGCTGTATTTGCGTTGCAGATCCTCAGTTTGTGGTGTACCAGCTGAAGGTGAAGATCCACACGTCAAACCCCGCCAACACCCGGCGGGAAGACAAACTGATGCTGTTTGAGTTCCCGCAGCCACTTCCTGTCTGCGGAGACATCAAGGTGGAGTTCTTCCACAAGCAGAACAAGATGATGAAGAAGGTGAGGAGGAGTCGATGCAGGTTCTGATTCTTTTTTAAATGTTGAAGCATATAAATGTAAAATAATTCAATTTGCAATAAATCAACTTAAAATTCACAGAAATGAAAAGAATCAAAACAAGTGTGATGTGCAGTTGTGGTACGTGTGTCATGTGCTGTTTGATTTTGTTATACTTCATTTTTCATTTATTTGTCCTGATTAAACCTGAAATACAGTGGCTTCAGAAGGTATTCAGACCCCGTCAGATAAAGTGTGCAACAGGTGAACTGTAAGTCTTACATGAGTTTCAGGGGTCTTTACAATCTGTTCAACGTACGACACCCTCTGTCCTTAGACAAGTGATTTAGATAAGAACAACAGGAAAACAGGCAGAAAGCTCAGTGAGAGCAGCAGAGGAGGGATCCCTCTCCCAGGACGGACAGACAGGAAGTCAGAGCAGACAGCTGGGCCTGTTACCTCAAACAGCTGTTGATCACTTCAGACTCTGTCCTTTCAGGAAAAGATGTTCCACTTCTGGGTCAATACCTTCTTCATCCCGGGGCCGGAGGAGAACCTTGACAAACTGGAGAATGGCAGCGCCGGGACATTGCGGGACCCGGTCGACAGAACGCACCAGAACCCGGGGATGATGACGACAATGACGATGGGCGGAGAAACCAACGACAGAGACTACCTGGTTCTCAGTCTGACCAAGAACGACCTGGACAAGGCCAACAAGGACAAGGCCAACAGGAACTTCTCCCCGAACTTCAAGGTAAAACATTTCTGCTGGTTTCATTGCTCATTTAATCTGGTTGATGAAGAAAAAAGAAGAGGTTAACAGTAGGCTACTTGGCTAGGCTACAGTGGGCTGGGGGAAAGTGAAGTGGTCAATCTAGAAAATGTCTTTATTGTCCAAAATTAATAATGTTATCAGTTGTTGTATCAGAATTGGTCTCAAGATAAAGAAGACTTCTTCCTCTGGTTAAAGTTCTTCCTCTAGAATAGAAAGTCAAGTTTGATGGTCTTCTCGGTGCTCCTCCAGGGTCGTGACTGATCCGAGGACCTCACTAAACCACCCAGTGTGTATTAATGACAGGTTATGACTTTACAGGGCAGTGACTCCGTGTTCACTCTGAATTAATGGGAAATAAACCCAATCACGAGTGGGGTTCAGCAGGTCATTGGCCCTGAAGTTCCAACATTTAACAAATAACAATCGAATTGATTTTATCGTCTGCTTTAGGTGAAACTGTATTTTACCAAGACGGTAGAGGAAGGAGCTAACTGTGACGCGAGCAGCACATCGGCCTCAGTGACGCCCGACGTCAGTGACAACGAACCGGATCATTACCGCTACTCCGACACCACAGACTCGGACCCGGAGAACGAGCCGTTCGAAGAGGACCATCACAATCAGATCACAAAAGTCTGACACACACACACACACACACACACACTATATATATATATATATATATATGTATATATATATGTATATATGTATATATATATAGTATGTATGTATGTATGTATGTATGTATACACACTCATGAACCCCCAGACTAAGACTAGCGTGTTGTTAGCTAACGGGGGAATATAACCGACGGACCAGAACTGATCTGTGGGACTCTTAAATCAAAGAGCTCAGATCATTATATAACCCCTTCACCAAATGCACAGATGGACAATCACATGACATGGCGGTCGGAGGTGAGGAGGGCGGGGATAAATGTGTGGGCGGGGTCAGGTCGGGCAAACAGACGGCGAATGGACAGACAGGACATTTAAAAAAAATAAAGGAGTAAAACTTGAATATAAACAAACTGAAAGACGAGTAGACTTCTTTAGCGACTACACCAAGATGTTTGTTGGATGAATCCCCACAGTCCCCATGTGTCCTTCCCTCCTTCCTGACCAGGTTTAGGAAACTTTATGCAGACCAATCTTCATTTTTTCTGTCTCTTCAATCTTCAGTTTTGTTAAGCTGTTTTGAGTTGACTCTTCTCTCTGTGTGCTAACGTCTTGTTTTTCAGAAACCAAAACCATTATTTCAAACTTCCCAGTCTTGCGTGGACCCATGTGGATCTTTGAAGGCCAGCAATGATATTAATTTCAGCAAAATTAAATCTGTACTATTACTGTATTTATTGGTATAAAATGAGACAATTCTTCTGAATATATAAATAAAATCTGCAGCATTTCGTCACTGTGGACTAGTCTAAACTGGGTCGGACCCGTCAGTCAGAGTCAGTGTGGACCAGTTGTCTAACTCTGGAATACAAATTAATTACGGCATTCTTTAATCTCAAAAATCTTTTGTTCTGAGCGTTTACCCTGAAAAATATTTTGTGTTCTTGATGTTGGAAACTACCAAAGAACTTCTGAGCCCTCCAAACATATTGTTTAAATCTTGAACCCGATCTTGTTTGGACCAAGCTGGACCAGGTTCTGGTTGCTGAGACGAAGCAGCACACAGAGAGAAGTGACAGCCTGTTTGAATGTGACAATGGAGAAGAGAAACTTGGATTATTCACAATCTGCTGCAAATCTGTCAATCATCTACTGTTGAAAACACACATACAGTACAAACCTACTGTGAACAAAATGCTATTACTACTTTTCTGTCTGTCTGCCTGTCTCTCTGTCTGTCTACAGTTTTGCACAGAAGGATTCTCTTCAGCCCTTCAATCAGCTCCTACAGTTATAGAAAAGTTATTTTCGTTATTCTCTGACTTATATCAAACATTAAGCTAAACAACAAACAAGCTACACACAGTATAACCATTCCTTCAGCCGGATCTATACACCTATGTAGGCTAACACACCCTGACACAAACTAAAGCAGAAATCTATCACTCCAGAGTGCTTGGTTTGGATGTGCCTGGGATGCCAGGCGGGTGGGGTTTGCACTTTATAAAGGACAGTTCATGGAATATTAATGGCTTTGTACGTATTTTCGGGCAAGCTCAGTCCATCCAAGAAAGCCAGCTTGGCTCATATTGTGGTGATTTCTGTCAAGTTGAGAGATACAGTCCTTTTATAAAGCGGCCGTTTGTGAGGTTTTAGGTCAGAGTTTTTCAACCTTGGGTTCAGGACCCAATGTGGGTTTGCAGTAGATATCTAAGACAGATAAAGTGATGTTTGCTCGATAGAGTTTTAGTAAAAAATATAAAGTAAAGATCACTGCCTGGTCTATTTGGTGCTCCCCCTGTGCTCTCGAAGACTTTTAAGTCACAAGTATTTTGGGATAACAGGCCAGAAGATGTTGAGAAACCCTGTTCTACCAAGGTGCCAGAAGTTTGTTTGAGCATGTTCTTAAATCAGCACCCCAGCTGCTGACCAAACAGCTTCCAGCAGGTTTCATGACCACAGTTGGTCTTGAGAGTCATGAGGTTCAGCCTCTGTGTGACTTTGGTTTCTGACATTTCAAAAAGGGTGTGCTCTATAATTACTATTACTCTGTCCATAGACTATTAATCATTTTACTCATTACTACTTCTTGGAGACATTTAAGCACTTAGTCTTGCAAACTGTACCTTTAACACCAGGGACCACAGTTTGAGGATCACATTAGCATTACAGCAGGTTCAAGACTATTCCATCTATTCCGTCTGGCAAATGAACATTAGGGATGCTCCGATTGTCTTTTTAGATCCTAGATTGAATTAGAGGAAATCAATCCAAAACTAATCACCAAGTGGTTCCGGTTCTTTGGGGTCTTGCCGAATGTTGGGACTTGCCTTTTCATTGACCAAGCTAAAAGAGAATTTTAAAACCTTTTTTTCTAAATGTAAACATTCACCCCAGTTGCATCAGATTGATTGGAGTGTCCCTAATGATCATCGAAAGGAACATCTGCCTCCAGATCGGGTGTGGGTAGAAGTTTTAGTCCTGATGTCTGATTTCCGTCCTAACATTTGGTGCTACTACCTATTATTGACTCTGCATTGGTCCTGTAGTTATCGATTGTTCATCTTAAGTGTGGTATCAAGACTCTGGGTTGGGTCTTGAAGTTCCTGTTGTCGACCTTGTAGGCCTTGTCAAGAGCCTAATCACACAGGACGTACTCTGGAAGCTAGAAATCCTCAGCGCTGCTTTTATTCTGAGAAGGGCAGAAGCACTAACATTGTCATTGTAAGACCCACTAGAAGATGCTTAGACAGAATTCCATCTTGACCCCACAACAGTGCCCGAACTCCAAGAGTCAGCAACACACGGTAGGACACTGAAAGGCCAATTATGATAATATCAAGCCTGTTTGGTTACGATCATGATATCCCCGATGTGTCAAAGATCATGGTTGAAGAGGACCCTCTCAGACTTGTCTGTCCAGAGGGCTCTTGTCCATTTTTAGTCTTGACACTCCAAGCTTCAAGCTGCTTACTCATCTTCTCTTGGTGAAGGTGAAACAGGCTGAACAGAAACTATTACTCCAATGTCCTTTATCGCAGAGCCAACTGATAAAGACCCACTTCAGCTTTCATCCAATTGGAAAGCAAAGAAATGGCCTTTCTGCTCGGAAACCCTCAACGTTTTCACAGTGGGGGAGGCTGGGTGGATAAATAAAATACCCTGGTTCCAGACCTCTGAATCACTGCTGAATTGATGGCCATTTCCCTGGTTGGAAAAACAATTGAGCCAATTGCCAAAAGCTTTTTAAGAAAGGGAATACCATTGTCCTGTGCCAGAGCCAGAACAATGTCCGCAAAGATAATGACAAGCATAGATGAGGTGTTTCCAGCTGTACAGGTTGTTCTAAGTGGATTTACTTTCTGTGTTGAAGGAAGGAAGAGAAACAAACACCTGGATCGCAGAAAGACGACTCCTTGAAGTCATTGGAGTGTAAGGTAGAAAGTAGAAAAAGGTGATTGTCTCTGTTAAAATTGTGTCCTGTGTGAAAACGTCTTGTGCTACCAGCAAACCAGTGCTTTTGAACAGCCTTTGCCAGGCCTACAGTTCATCTTGTTGGGTTTAAGGTGCTAAGCTAAGCTAGCCAGGGCCTGTTGTCCATCTGTGGTGCTCTCTACCAGCCACGAGTGTTTGTCCAGTCTTGATCCGTGACACCAAGCAGCTCAGTCGTCAGTGTGGCGATCTATCCACAGGCTCTGTGTATTTTACAGCAACAACAACACACTTCCTGTCTTGAGTCCTGTTAGGTGCTGTCAGGTCTGACCTCACTTCCTGTCATTAACCCGTTCAGACGACTGCTGTGTAGACTTAAGTTATCCTTTATTGATCCCCGTAGGGAAGTTCATTTTCTGCATTTAACCCATCCTAAGTGTTGGGAGCAGTGGGCAGCCACTGTGCAGCGCCCGGGGACCGACTCCAGTTCTGAGTCAGTGCCTTGATCAAGGGCACTGACAGGAGAAATCGGAGAACCCGGAGGAAACCCCCGCAAACACGGGGAGAACATGCAAACTCCACACAGAAAGTCCATCCGGGATTTGAACCCAGACTGTGAGGCAACAGTGCTAACCAGTGAGCCACCATACTGCCGTAAACCTTAACGAGTTCACCCAGAAAACTAACTAACTCCTGCAAACTGGTGTGGACTCCAGAAACAGAACCAGCAAACCCGGATTAAATTTTCCACAGTATCGCAAAAATTGTCTCAGCAAATTGAAGAATATTTCATCTTGAGTGTTTTATAATCTTTAACCTTTAACAAAAGCATCACACGCGGTTTGATAACGGACGTTTGGAAGTCAGAATGTCGAGGTACATGTCTGAGTTTTAATACCTCCTGTTGAATGCTGGTAGTCTACTGAACATACTGGTGTGCACTGAGTGGGTTTCGGGTATTTGAGGCCAGGCAGGTGCTGTCCACGTCTCTGACTGTTTCTGACATGCTCGATATCTTTTTCTTTTGACCATTTTTACAGTTGTTGGTCGCAGACAACACATCCTAGTTCAACTGTGTCAAGTCCCTCTGGACTTGGACAGAACTTGTCGTTTGTAAGTTAACAGAACCAGTGTTGATTCAGAAAGAGGATTTTCTACTTAAATCAAATTTTACAAAATTTGGCAACAGACCAAATGTATCTAAAACTACACAATGACAACAAACAACATTTCCAGTACATGTTCAGGGTTCCTGCACCGATCCAGAAAGTCAGAGAGAAAACAGAAGGGGACGTGACAAAAACTTTTAGAAGGATGTTACCAAAATGCTTTTCGGCTTATAGAAAAGTGTAGCGGAGAATCGGTCTCGTGTTGACATAAAAACCTGAACCTTAACATTTAGACGTCACTGAGCTCAATGTTTAAGATCAGCGGCTTTGAGTTTGCCGCTAACAGTGAAATCAGCTATGTTTCCATTGAAGTCAGTGAGGTCTGAAACCGACATGAGTTTGAATCTGGAATCTGTAAAGGAACCTTGAACTCAGCTTTGGCATTTTATGCCCCACAATTACTGCTCTGAATTAACCTTTAATCTTCAACAATCACAATTAACATGAACAGTTTTACACATGGAAGAAAATACTCAAACTCCTGTAAGTCCTTCAGTGAGAAAGCTTCTTTGTTTTGTCTGTTTTAGCCAATCAGACGACACTTCAACTCTTTCTGTTTACATCTCATCACCAAACCTGCCAAAATGAAGCTCAGACTCGGATGTTCTATTTTGTCATTTGTTTGTTTTTTGGTTAGTTTGGAGTTGCCAAGGTAAACATGATCTATGTTCCTTCTTTTTGTCTTAAGGTGCGGCCACATTAACCCTCTGTTCAACAGATGTGATGTCAGGGTAGTCTGGTAGTGTCATATTGTCTACATTTCAAAACCCAACATTTCACTGTTTCTATTGGCTTACCTGCGAGTCCGCCGAAGATGGCTGGAGGTCGCTCTGCAACAGGAAAGTCATTCTTCAATTTGTTGTTTAGGTTGTTATTGAAGTGAATGAGAGACAAAACAAGCATTCGCAGGAGCGAGGTGTCATGTGACCGCACCTTCACTTGAAGCCAACAACAGTTTTCTGCTCCTCCAGTTGCTCAGAGTCGCGTACAGCGACCACCTCTGCTGGTCTGGTAACATCTGTCCAGAAGAAGAAGTGCAGTAAAAGGACATCACATATTAGAAATCCGCATCATGAACTGAGTCCAAACCACAACATTTATTTAAACAGACAACGTTTCGATCCCAGTTGGATCTTTGTCGGGTCAAAATGATTAAAAATGATCAGCACTCTTGTATAAATATACCAACAGGCTGCTCCATGAAGACAGGTGTCTTTAAACATCCAACCTGTGCAGGATGCTGAACATTTCAAAATGATTAACAACTGACCGTTTGCTAAGCCCCGCCCCCCTTAGTTACTGTTGCTAACCTGTTGATAGTTCGGTTCTCACTCAGATACAAAGATAACCAGGTTCATAGTAAACTACCAAACCAAACTTTCTGACAGAGGGGGTTTGTACACGGCTCTGATCCTGTTTGGTTCAGGTTCAGGTTCAGGTTCATGATGATGGTGGTGGTCTTGTTTTTGTTTGTCAGGTATTGATTTTGTAATCCAGAAAAATAGAAGTCACCATACCTACCGGCCTGTATCACCGTGGAAAACAATATTTCCTGTTAAACTGCCCCCCCCCAGTTCTTTTATTCTTCCCTTCTTGTTTTATATTAAATAAAACACACTGTAAAGGTGAATAAACTATTTATAAACATCTGCTGGTGTCCCTGTTGGAATTATTTTAAGAACTACAACTCCCATCAAACTGAATCCCCCATGACTAATTTTCCAAGTCACCAAAAAAGTTTTATTATATAATTAGTTCATCTCTCTCAAAACGACCACAGAGACGCAATGTTAGCATGCTAACGTTAGCTAGTTAGCAGTAAACACAGAGTGCAGCTGAGGCTGATGGGAATGTCTGTAGTTCTGCAGGTATTTGGTCATAAACCAAAGTGTTGGACACATTAACATGTTGACCTGATGATGGCGCTAGATGAAAAGTCAGAGGATCAGCAGAGTTATTACAGTTCATCCTGAGGGGAACATGAACGATGAACCACATTTCATCACTATCCATCCCATAATAGTTGTTGAGATGTTTCAGTCTGGACAGACGGAGAAGCTCCTCGGTTGAACATGAGACAAAATAAATTCAAATAAATAAATTCAAATAAATAAATCTGCATTTAAACTCGTTTTCTTTCTGACATCATGTCCTGCAGAAACGTGTGTGTGTGTGTGTGTGTGTTAGAGATCTACCAGTGACTTGGCAGAAATTATAATCGCTTCCCCCAGAATGCACTGCAGCAGCACTACTGAGCGCGCTCCAAACGAGAACAGGCAAGGAAAAATTAGGTCACACACACACACACACACACACACACACACACTCACACTGAGCCTTGTGGGCACCAAACCATAACTAATTCTGTCTTATCTGCTTCTATAAAAAGATCAAAGAAAGTGTAAAGCAGCAGAGAAACCACAAACCAGCTTCTTCACTTGTCTGTTTGACTTCTGTTTATCAGCAACTACAACCTCAGCAGATATACAGTATGTATTTATATAAAGGAAATATACAGGACTCTGTCTGATTGTTTTACCTTACATCCTCAGGTGAGTGCACAGGTGTGACAGGCTGACTCACGCTGCTGCTTCATACACGGTGACTGTCACAATCAAAAATGATTCTTTTTCTGGCTGATAAACCTTTTAAACTGAATCACACGAGATCACATTAGTTTGAGGCGTTCTCATGGTCAACGACTTGAACTTTATTCAGAAAATGATCTGAGCTGTAAACTCATCCTGAACTCTAACATTAAGCCTCAGTTAAACCCGGCTTAACTTAACCCTCAGTGAAGTTAAACCGGGTTTGATTTAACCCTCAGTGATGGTATTCAGGTGATTTCTGCAGGACTGAAGCTCAGCTGCATCTGGCGGATTTTTTTATGACACAAAATAATAAAATTATTTTTAAAAAAAGTATTAATTCATTCAGAAATGTATTCATTTAAAGACAAAGCACTGATAAACATTGCTTCATGAATGGTTAGTGACTCATGTAAAGGTCAGATCTTTGTGGTGTCTGAGTCACTTCCTGTCGTGTGGGCGGAGTCACAGCGAGGCCTTCAGCACACTGAGCATGCTCAGTGCAGACTCCACGCAGCCGTCGAGGTTGGAGTGGCTGAAGGCGTCGCCGCCGCAAACGAGCAGCGGGCGTTCGAGGATGGTCATCTGACCTGGACAGTCCGGCACCGCGGTCAGCACCTGCAGGGACGGGAGGGGTCGTAAATCAAACGCTCCCTCGCTGAGGGGAGTTCAGGGTCAGAACGTCAGTGGGAGTTCTTAGCTTTCACAGGACTTTAACCTGTGATGGCTCACCTGGGAGTACCTCCACTTCTGACACTTGATGCTGATTGGCTGAGGCAGATCAGGAAGCAGCTTGCCGAGCTCCTGTAAGATGATTGGCTGGACGTCCTCCTTGTCTCTCTCCAGGTGCTGCAGGCCAAATGGGACGCTGGTGTGGACGACAAGGGACGGGCCGCGGCCGGGAACATCTGAGCGGACACACACATGGAAACTCAACTGGTTATTTTGTGGTCAGAGTGATGTCACACTGGTGCGTTCAGGGAGGCTGCAGGTGTTTGGTCAGGAACATAAACCATGCTCAGTAAAGTTTTATTTTGGGAGAATTTGGGCTAAAAACGTGTGACGTCATTCCACGTGGTCTGAAGGTGAGCAGACAGACAGGTGAGCAGACAGACCTGCGTTGCGTTTGCGGGAGTCTGCGGCGATGTAGCAGATGCAGGGGTTGTCAGTGACGTACCGAGCCACCCAGGGAAACCTGAAGACCACATCTGGAGGGAAGAAGAGGGCAACAGCAAAACGAGACGAGTACACGACCCCGTCTAACTGCTGCTTCTGCTGGACAGACAGCACTGAGAGACAGACAGTTAGTTCAGTATATTTGTAAGGTCTTGACTGACCACCTTATCATCCAGGTCTCGAAACCTTTTCACCTATGTCTCTCCCACCTGTCTGTTTACCTGCAGGTACTCTCTAATGACATATAAGGTGCATTGTGGGAAATGCAGGATCAACAACACTGAACATACTCATGTCATTTACATACTCAGCTCTGATTGGACAGCCGGTTATTATTATTAATCAAGTTAAAATGATGACAGTCAACTAGTCTTGTTTGTCTAATGTTAACTTGTATGCAGGTGTGTGTGTGTACTGTGTGTACAGTGTGTGCACTGTGTGTGCACTGTGTGTACATATGTATGTGACTATGCAGGTTTATATGTAAGTATAAATGCTTTGAAGTGAATACTTGAATCTGATTGGAGCAGACAGTCCAAACATTAAACATCGTCTCAGTTTGATTCGTTTCTTCATCGTCACTTTAAAATGATTAACATCTGAAACAGGCTGCACACACACACACACACACACACACACACACAGTGTCTAATAATAACCTGAGTGTGAGTGTGCATTTCACTGTATGTGTGTGTGTGTGTGTGTGTCTGTGTATCAGCACAGAGGAAATGGGCGCTGTCCCCCATCAGCCAATCAGATGAGCTGAAGATGACATCATCATCATCTAGAGACACACACACACACACACACACACACACACACACACACGAGGAGGGGGCCGTCATCGTCTCCAGCCTGACCACACACACAAACACACACACATCCAGAAAGTTCTGCAGCTTTTAAGAAGAGTGTGTTCACCATGGACCAATCAGAGACGAGAGAAGTGATTTAGCATCAGAGGAGTATTGATCCTGTTTGTGTGTGTGTGTGTGTGTGTGTGTGTGTGTGTGTGTGTGCAGGAGGAGGAAGCAGTCATCGTCTCGCCTCGTCAAAGTAAAAGCCCTGAGAAACGTTCAGTTCAGCTGTTCTGGGATCAGGTTTTGGGCTCTGAGGAGGGAGGGGTCCAGGTCACTGTGACATCACAGCAGCTGCTGCCCCCCTGTGGTCAAACCACGTCACCACACACGCACACACAGTACAGCTTGTACTGAAGGTGTGACTGTGGGATGGCAGCAGTGCTGCAAAGTAACTGAGTACATTTACTTGAGTATTTTAAGGTATTTTGTACTTTTTACTGCACTCCATTTACTGAACAGAACATCTGGACCAGTTTATGATCCATTACTACAGATTACACTTGGACATGAATGACTGAAGTTAGTTTTTAATTGAAATCAACTGGTTTTAAAATTAATTTGTCTGAATTCTGAAACCAGACAGAATAAATCAGTTTGAATAAAAAGGACAAAATAAGAAAACAATCAAATAAAATGACTCCAGCTGTCAGATCAATGTAGCAGAAGAATGAGATACTCAAGTAAAGTACAAGTACCTCAATACTGAAGTAATATTAGTTAGTTATAGAGCTATAAGTGTGTGTGTCTCACGGGGGCCCACGTCTCCCTGCAGCTGCAGGATCTGAGGGACCGGCATCGTCAGGACGACGGCGTCAAACGTCTCGCTGCCTCCCGCCTTCCTCTGGACCTCCCATGATGCACCACGGCGGTACAGACCGGTCACATGATGCTTGAAGAACAAATCAGCTCCTGACAGACACACACACACACACACACACACACATATATTTAATATAAAACATGTTGGATCTGTTTCCAGTCTTTATGCTACGCTAACCGGCTGCTAGCTGTAGCTTCATATTTACCTACAGACATGAGAGTGGCATCAATCTGAACGTCTGACTCTCAGAGAGGAAGAGAAGAAGAGGAGGAGGAGGAGGAGGAGGAGGAGGAGGAGGAGGAGGAGGAGGAGTAGTAGTTCACTAAATGTTGAACTGTTCCTTTAAAACAGCCAAAACAACGATGAAGACTGAAAGATGTGTCTGAAAGTTCTGGAAAAAGTAAGTGGGCCTTGGGTAAGATTACTTTGTCAAATTGCTGTTTCTAAAGTCAAGAATGAACTTTAACAAACAGACAGACAGACAGATGGACAGACAGGTAGGCGTGTACCTGACTCAGACAGGAAGTGTTTGACCACACTGCACATGCCCAGTGGCGTCATGTAGTCCTTGCTGCCGTCTCTCTGCTTCAGTCCTTCAACCAGAGAGTCGAGAGGCTGCAGGACGCCTGAAGACAGCAGCTCAGAGTACAAACTAACACACACACATCGTAAACAATTAATCAATTATCAGACTTATCAGACCAATTCATGTTGTTGGATTGATCAGTCGTTTCATTAGATTCTATGAAAAGTGACGTTAAAGAAACCGAACAGTTTGTTTTAAACCTGTTCTGGTTTTTCCCTCCTGTCAGTCAAATCCACAACAAAACCCTGCAGGTGAACACAGACAGGTGTGACAGGTGTGTGTTATACCTGTGGTGGGACTGAGCGTAGGCCAACGTGGCCGTGATGTACTGAGCTCCAAGATCAGCTGAGTGAGAGGAAGGGTCAGGAGGACGACTGGTGGACATCCTGCCTCCTGACAGACAGACAGGCAGAGAGAGAGACAGTCAGGTAGAGAGACAGACAGACAGGCAGAGAGACAGACAGACAGGCAGAGAGACAGACAGACAGAGAGGCAGAGAGACAGACAGAGAGGCAGACAGATGGACAGAGAGACAGACAGACAGAGAGAGAGACAGACAGACAGAGAGGCAGAGAGACAGACAGACAGAGAGACAGACGGACAGAGAGACAGACAGAGAGGCAGAGAGACAGACAGACAGAGAGACAGACGGACAGAGAGACAGACAGACAGGCAGACAGACAGGCAGATAGTAACAGGTTCAGTTGTCTGTTAATGAGTAAAGAGTCTGGTGGTGACTCCTGTCACTTGGACCTCTGTTCCTCTCCCTTTTCTCCGCACCAAACTCCATTATAAATGTCACTATTCTTGTGTCAGTATTTAGTGGTAAAGCATTAGGAACTGGGAGAAATTAGTTAAGAGGTGGATTTGAATAAATAGGAAAGCTTCATCTATTCAGAATAAATCTAAACAGAAAACAACACTTATTCAAAAAAATAACTTTTAACCTCTAACTTCTAGAGACAGGACTGCAGCAGACCAACACACCACAGTATATAAACAGCTCAAACAGAGGACTAATAAAAGTCAGTTTAAAATGTTGAGATTTTATTTAAGTTAGTTGGAGTCATAGATCATTTCCAGGCCGACATTAGGAGGAGTTTCTACTGATATTTAAAACGTCTTCAGTTATGTTCGGCAGTGTAACTGTGGGGCTGTAAACTCGGGAATATTAAATTGTAAGATTTCTGAATGAAGATCTGACTGGCAGACTCACCTGCGCCCCTCGCTTTGTCCCACACCACTATCTGAACTTTGTTCTGCATTTCTCTCCTCAGCAGACATGCGCACAGGCTGCCTGTCAGGCCCGCTCCGACTATCAGAACCCGGGACATTTTTAGCTCGGAACCGCAGCCGGGCTAACACTACAGCGGGAAGATAACCCGGGTTTTAACCGCTCCGGTCCAGCACGTCTCCGGTCTCGCAGCAAGAGTTAAACACGCCCCCTGCGTTATAAAACAGCTGAAAGATGATGGACCAACAAAAACTATCCCGGGTTCAGAACCATGTCACGGCAGTCGGAATAAACTCGGGACATCCGACTGAGATTTTCAAAATAAATGTGTTAATGCTTCCAAATAAACCAAGAACCGAACGACAAGAAAGAGGGAAACATTCAGTAACTTTAATGTGAATGTTTCACAGAGAAACTAATAAATACACGGTCATCCTTTCCTCTCCAGCTCGTTATACTTCGTTTTAAGTACATCAGGTACTTGTACTTTACTTGAGTATTTCAGTGTGATGCTACTTTATACCTTCATACTTCAACTTCAGAGGGAAATACTGTATTTTACTTTTCTTCTGGTTCATATTTTTCATACAAATAAAATACTAATTACTAATTTTTAGCTACAAATAAACCACCAACAGTAGAAGGTAGCTAGAATTAAATCAACATTTCTGCTACATATACACACATGTAGTGTTTTAATATGTGAAAAACAGATATTGGATCAAAATACACATAATTAAATATCTACAGTTTGTTCACGTGTTCAGTTGTGCTTTTATTCTGAAGGTGAGTCCCTCTGAAGAAGAATAACTCCACTAATCGTGTTTATTTATTTCATGGAGGTTATTATTTTATTGTGATTCATGTTATTGTGTTTTCTGTATTTTTATTTAAATGTTCTGTTTCAGTTTTTGGACCAAATCAGCTAATTTCTGCAGTTGTTTTTTTTTACCGATCGTTTCCGGTCCCTGTTGATTCGATCAGAGAAGAAATTCGATCAGAGGACTTCATGATTTATCAGCGGAAAACAAACAGTTAATTTCAGTCTTTTATTTTGACCAATCACAGAGAGGTACTCCCTCTGACGTCACAGCCTCTTCCGTCCATTCAGGAAACAAAAACAGCTGAGAGAAGTTTGATCGTCAGAGAGCCGCAGACAGGTGAGTGTTACCTTATTACAGTGTTATTAACGCTTTATTAGCCGTCTGTTATTAACTGTTCACGTGAGTTCAGCTGTTTAAAACATCAAACACACCGACAACAACTCTCACCAGCTTTCTGACTGTTTCTGACTGACTGCTGCTTCTCTCCGGGTTAACTCCTAGATTTAAAACACGTCTTTATACTTTGTATTATCTCAAAATGTATTAAAGAGTTATTACTGTTGTTAAGCTCCGAAAAACAGCAGAAACAACAGACACAAAACTTTACAGTGCTGAGTGTTAAATGTGACACAGAAGCCAGAAACCAGGCTGCAAACAGGCTGAAAATCGGGGGGAAACGGGTTGAAAAGATCAGAAGAGTTCATGTAAATTTGGCACAAAAGAGCTTAAACACAGTTACTTCTGAAGATTTGAAACAGGCTGTAAACGGAAGAACAACTTGATGTTAATTTGGGGAAAGATGTTAACAGCCTGAAAACAAGCTGCAAACAGGTTGTAACATCAGGTTTAAAACAGAAGAAAACCAGGTGGGAGACTGGATGTAAATGTGACCCAGAAGAAGTTAAAACCAGGCGTTAAACAGGCTGAAGGTCAGAGTCACAGGACGCCTGGAAACAGAAGAGAAACAGTTAGAAACCTGCTGTAAATGTGGCACAGAGTTAAAAACAGGCAGAAAACTTGATGTAAATGTGTCATGAAAGAAATAAGACAGAAACCAGGCTGCAGATCAGTGAGGTCATCAAGCATAACACAAGTAGAAATCACATTTTATTTATTTATTCATTCATGACGTTCATTTTATCATTTGGTCTAGTCAGTGGTCCAGTCAGTGTCCTCAGTGGGACACAGTGTCCTCCTGACGCTGTGCAGGAACAGAGAAGCAGCTTCATCAAACAAAATGCCTCCTTTAATTGATCGGTCAGACTTCATCACATGATCATCATCACTTCATCACAGCTTCAAAGAACTTCATTCAAACATCAAATACAGGATTATTTCACATTTTACCAAAAAAGCACACATCTTTCTGCTGTTGGACTCTCACAGATCTGACTGTTAACTTCACCTCGACACCACCTGGTGTCAGAGCCGCTGACCTGTAAAGGTGTTTGGACTGTAACCAATCACGTGACAGTTTACAGGACTGTCATGACTCACAGCTAATGTAGCAGCTAATGTAGCAGCTAGCAGCTACGTTACATTAATCTGAATATAACTTGTTTTTCATAATGACCACATTCTACAAAAACAAACATTCATTAATTCATTAATTCAATATATTGCCAGCGCCTAGTCTCCATACAGGCAGGTAAAATGTCTCTCCAGTCTCCAGTCTCCAGTCTCTGGACTCTGGTCTGATTCCCCCCGGCTGGAGCTGAATCTCAGCATCAAATCTGCACATTAAAAAAACTAATCTGGCAGCCACATACAGGCCAGAGCCGGCTCGATTCCGGCCCTCCAGAACCCAGCCTTCATCGGGCCGACCCAGCTGGCTCTCAGTGAGTCCGTCAGCGTCACAACATCTGTAACAGCTGCGTTAGTGCTGCAACACTACAGTCAAAAGGATCAATTTAAAACATATTCTGAGCTTTGAATGAACTTTAACCTCTGAGTTCCTCCTTCAGTTCAACTTGAACACAGATAAGAAACAGGAAGTAGAACTTCTGCTTTGATTGGTCACCTCCCTCTGACCTCTGACCTGTCGGTCCCTCATGTCTCTGTCCCGACTCTTTACTGAACAAACAGTTTTACAGCAGAACGATATCAGCTGATCAAAGTCCATCAGACCAACAAACAAGAAACTCTGAGTTTGAACTTTTTACAGCTCAGTTCATGATGTCATCGTTCAGGTGTGACTTCAGAGAGTGAGACTCACTGACTGATGAAACTTTGTCATGTGACTGAAGGTCCAGGTTTCAGGTCCAGATGTGTTTTTGCGAAGTGAGAGGAAGTTACAGGAACATGAACCCTCTAATAATACATGATTCTGACTGCAGTGTGTGTGTGTGTGTGTGTGTGTGTGTGTGTGTGTGTGTGTGTGTCATACAGATGATGGTGTGTGTGTGTGTTGTGGTGTGTGTGTTGTTGCTCTCCGGTCTCGTCCACTCCGGACCGGCAGACAGCAGGTCGTCTGTCTTGAGACTCTCAGACGTCCACCGACACTCAGATAAACAGCGGGAGAAGCTGGACCCTGAAGTGCACATGAACATCGTGAGTACACACAGTACACACACAGTACATAGTTAAAGACACCAAACTCCTTTAAACTCTTTGATGTTTACATCTTGTGTACTAGCCGACACTCTTCTTCTTCTTCTTCTTCTTCTGCCTTTGTTGCTGTGTTTCTTTGTGTCTCAGTGGAATCATTAGAAATCATTGGCAGGAATGTGAATCATATTTCAGCGTCTTCATGTACGATACAAACACCTGTGGCGGCCGCCTCTTAAAGCCACTCAGCTCGTTAGCACTCCTAGTGGTCAAAGACTCCGCAGGTTCCTTTAATTGGCCTTTTTGTCACAACGAAGACATTTTAGAAAAACGATCCAGACTCTGAAAACCAACGAGTTGAAACAGAAACATTTGGACAGGAAGAGGAGATTATAAGAGAGGCTAGTTTCCCTCAGGTGTTCATAAGCCCTGCCTCCCTGCAGTTGTGTCGACAGGTGAAGTTTTTCAAATTAAAAGCTGAGCTGGACAGTTGAACTCTGCTGCTACTGAGAAGAAACGACAGTGATCACATGTTTGTGTTTCCTCCCACATTAACCCTTGTTCCTCATATCAGTCAGCAAAAAGGGGTATTTTTAGCCCACAGTTCTGCCTCACAGGCACAAGTTCCCATCCGGCCTGTGCTCATTTTGGCACCTGATTTTTATTTAGTTTTGAGGAACATGCTGATTAGTTTCAGTCAAACTCTCCTCTAATCTGGTTTCATGCAGTCGGATTACTGTGTCACTTTGAGGCGTCCCTCTGGACCCTGTTAGAGAATAAATACAGTTACAGAAGGTCCTCATAAGTGTAGTAATATCTGTGTGTGTTCAGACGGAGATCATCAGGAGGTGGGGGTACCCTGCAGAGGAGCATGAGGTGCTGACGGAGGACGGATACATCCTGACCGTCAACCGGATCCCACAGGGACTCAAACACACGGCAGGTCAGACTGATTTTACAAACAAATATAAATAATGACTTCAAGTCACAGATTAAAGCAGCTACAACAGTGAAATGCTGTTTAAACATCAATGCTCTAATACTAAAATCACAATAACATAAGAATATAAGACTGTGTGTACTTTCACTTCTGATATTTGAATACTTCTGTACTTTGAAAACATTTTTTAAGTTAAAGTATTTTATAGCATTAAAAGCTGTCAGTGAAACTCTGCTGGTTTAAATTAGAGCTGACGGTGGACATGTGACAGGAAGTCAGGGGAGAAGGGGGGCCTGACTCAGACCTGGTCCACATGTCAGACCTGTAGTCCCCGGCCGGTTTCATGTGTTCTGTCTGTCCTGCAGGTCCAAGGCCCGCGGTGCTCCTCCAACATGGCCTCCTGGCTGCCGGCAGCAACTGGATCACCAACCTGCCCAACTCCAGTCTGGGATACGTGCTGGCCGACGCCGGCTACGACGTGTGGCTGGGAAACAGCCGAGGGAACACCTGGTCCAGGAAACACCAAACACTCCAACCGGACCAGGAAGACTTCTGGAGGTTCAGGTACAAGCACCTGTCTGACATCACATCACCTGTCTGTTGTGTGTAGTTTAGTTCAGGTGAGATGTTTTCTGTCTCTGTAGTTACGATGAGCTGGCTCTGAAGGATCTTCCAGCTGTTGTAAACCACATCCTGAAGGTGGCGGGTCAGGAACAGATCTACTACATCGGACACTCTCAGGGAACCACTATAGGTAACACACACACACACACACACACACACACACACACACACACACACACACACACACACACACACACACAGCATTTGTAATCTGTATTTTATTTTGAAAGGTACGGTGGCCCAGAAGCTCAACACACTGAAACTTAATAAAACTCAAAATGAAAGATGAAAGTCACATTCAGGAAACAAACGTTAAACACAGAAGTAATAATTGATTAAAGCTGATGTTAGCAACACACCATTAATTAATTAGACTTCCACACCTGACGACAATAATTACACAATAACTTCTGTCTTTGCTGACGTCACTATCTATTATTTCCCAGCATTCATAGCGTTCTCCACGCTGCCAGAACTGGCCAGTAAGATCAAGCTGTTCGTTGGTTTGGCTCCTGTAGCGACCGTAGCGTTCACCACTAGTCCCATGACCAAACTGTCCGTCCTGCCCGAATTCCTCGTCTGGGTAAGAACTGAACTCCGGCTAACGAGCTATAATCACATGACCAACTGTGCTAGATAAAGTGGCTGATTGATTGACTAATTGATGTATCTTTTCATTGTTTTTATTCCGTAACTACTTAAGAGGATTTAAGTCTGTTGCTTTATTGATTGATCAATTGATTTATTTTATTGAATCAGCAAAATGAAGAGGCTGCCCATCCTTTTTATTCTGTTGTATCTCTAATCTTAGTTCAAATTGTTGTTTTGATTGATTCGTCTGTGTTGATGTATTGATAATATACCGATGATGTATTGATAATGTATATATAATGTGTAGATGTATTGGTAATGTATTGATGATGCGTTTGGTTGTCTCGTCAGGACCTATTTGGTAGGCGGGACTTCCTGCCTCAGAGTCACATGATCCAGTGGTTTGCAGAACATGTGTGTGGGAAGCATCTGCTCAGCGAGCTGTGTGGAAACCTCTTCTTCATCCTCTGCGGCTTCGACGAGAAAAACCTCAACATGGTTCGTATCCCAGAGACACCTTCAAACACACCTGAAGTCACGAACGTGTTTTAAATATGAAACTCGACGTGTCATTGGTCAGTTTTGTTTCAACAACACAAAACAGTCTTCAGTGTTTCAGCAGAAACTGACTGAGTCTTTGTTCCAGACTCGGACTCCAGTCTACACCACACACTGTCCTGCTGGGACCTCAGTCCAGAACATGGTCCACTGGGCCCAGGTAACACACACACACACACACACACACACACACACACACACACACACACACAAACATCATCAAGAATTCATAGGACCGTAGTTACATATGTAACTCCCGTCTTAACGTCTCTGCCGGCTGAAACCTCAAACAGCTCGCTGAAGGAGACAAAACGTTGCCAATAAAAACGTCTCGAAGAACTCAGAGTGAATAAAGTTTGATCTGAGCTGCTGCTGTTGTTTCCAGGCGGTTCACGGAGGGAAGCTGATGGCCTTCGACTTTGGAGCTGCAGGAAACATGAAGCACTACAACCAGGTGAGACTCTACCTGGACTGACCAGAGTCTACAGCTCCTGATCCCAGCCCCTCTAGGTTCAGGTCTTTGTCAGTTTTTAGAAAAGAAATTCACTTTAGTTCAGAATGAAGGGACTCGGTCTGTCAGACACATATAGGTTTTATTCTAACTGAAGTCTGTCTGTCTGTCTGCCTGTCTGTCTGCCTGTCTGCCTGTCTGTCCTCCATGCGTCCCATCCTCAGTCCACTCCCCCTCAGTACCGCGTCCAGGACATGAAAGTTCCCACCGCTCTGTTCTCGGGGGGACAGGATACACTGGCGGACCCCAGAGACGTGGCTGTCCTCCTCACTCAGGTGAGTCCTCTGATCCAACCAGGTCAGAGGTCACAGGTGACAGCAGGAAGTCAGGTGCAAACACCTCTTTGATAGAGTCAGTGTGATCAGAGCAGCATCTAGTGGACATCAGAGGAACTGCAGCTCTGAGGGTGCAGATCAGATCCTGGTCTCATGAGGTCTCTTTCAAGGTTGAAGATTTCTGTGATAAACTGAAATGAGTCCAACATGGAGGAAGCTGTTGTAGCTTATCAGCTGTGTGTCACCATCCAGTTTGATTAAAGACTGTCTCTTTAAAGCATTTCGGTCCTCAGACCTTCATCAGATAAAACTCAGAGGAAGTGATGTCTTCATTAAAAGTGATTAAAGGACCTGTCTCTCTGCCTGCCTGTCTCTCTGCCTGTCTGTCTGCAGGTGTCTAACCTGGTCTACCATCAGCACATTGAACACTGGGAACATCTGGATTTTATTTGGGGTCTGGATGCTCCTGAGCAGATGTTTCCCTCCATCCTGAAGCTGCTGCAGGGTCACCACTAGAGGGCACCACACGGACAGAGTGTGTGTGTGTACACACCTGTACTACAGTCAGGGTACTACAGTACCAGCAGCAGGTATGCTGTAGGTTTTAATGAGGAAAGTTAACAAGTGCATTTTATGATTATGTGTGTGTGTGTGTGTGTGTGTGTGTGTGTTTTAAACTTGAAGATTGTTCATGTGGATTCAAACACCTCGTACACACTGACTGTATCGCTGTATACTGTAATAACAGGACTGTAATAACTGTGGTGATCCTCTGACGTTTCATCAGGTCAACATGTTAATGTTTATGACCTGCAGAGCTAAGCTAGCATTGTTAGCATGCAGATGTTGTCGGTGTGTGTGAGGTGTTAACCTGCTCTCCGTACTGTAAACTGCTGCACATCAGCACACCTGGAAACATCCTGAAATCTGAAGCTGAGTTTTAACTTTAAACATGTGAAATACCCGTTTAAACTGTTCTGATTAACTAAACCACCGTGTGACTTGCTGAACGCTGTCACGTTTGATTTCAGTGTTTTATTTCGTGTGAAGACGTCTGTATAAAAACCTGCTGCCTTGTTTTGTTTTCACAGAATGTTCTTCTTCTACTTGTACTTAACAGAACTCTTATTGTGAAAATCCTCCCTCAGACTGACGTGAAGAAGCTCAGTGAATCTGCTGAGAGGGACCATGCTAATGTTAGCATCCCAACACAGCTTATGCTAACGTTAGCATGTTAATGTGCTCACATTAGTATCACAAAACATTGATAACGTTTTAAAATAAATAAATAAAGGTATTTGTTTAGTATTAGTCCTCGATTAAAAGACATATCAATCAGTTTGGGAGGGGCAGCAGCATCCAATTATGTGGCTTGAATCGTAGTGGGCGGGGCTACACTTTTATTTACATTTGGATCGCTGACTGTGGCTTTAAAATAATCTGCAACACATTTTAATCTGTTTAAATCTGTTGCATTTCTGTTTTTAATGAAATTAATCTCATCATAAACTCTCTGACAGTGTGACATGTTTTATTAATAACAGTTTATTTTGTTCTGACATAAAGAAAAGTTTAATTTGAAATGTGTCAGATGATCTGTATCTTACATGTAAGTTCTCTGTTGTTTCTATTGATTTTTTTCGGACTTTTATTAAATATTTGTTTGTTTTATCTTAAAGAAATATTTTTAATATTCTTCCAGAGTTCAGATCAACCTCATGTCTGTGTGTTTAGTACAGAGCTTTTTTCAGGGCGTGGTTAGCCTAGCTTAGCATTAAGGAATTGCTAGCTAGTGTGGCCATCAACAGCTAGCATAATCAATGTTATGTTCGATGTTTACAGCTGATATTATGGAAGCTACATGTACAAACAGAGCACAAAGACTGAAGCAGGGGGAATCTGCTAGCTTAGCACAAAGTGTTGTGGCTTTAGCAGCAGTTAGCATTGGAGCTATTTGTGACGCAGTTTACCTGAACTCATCATAACAATGTTTTATCTGTTGTTTTAAAGACATAATGAATGAGTCAATTCAAGTGTCGTAACATATTCTGCACTTTTAATGGGTTTCAAGGGGTAAAACAAAAGCCATCCCATAATTTAAACCTTAAAAGGGCCTTAATTTTTCCATTAAGGTGAAAATTCAGCTTTAATTTGGTACATTTAACCCTTTAATTACTATAATCCATAAATGAACCCCATTGTGAGGGCAGATAACATCAGTGTAATGTTAGCAGTTAGCAATCTACTATAGATTTATTGATTAAGGG
Source organism: Macquaria ambigua (assembly GCA_008360985.2). NCBI lineage: Eukaryota > Metazoa > Chordata > Actinopteri > Centrarchiformes > Percichthyidae > Macquaria > Macquaria ambigua. Next base: position 3,483 of record VMKM01003328.1, on the reverse strand, counting down.
CTTTTCAAATTAAGATGTTTTTAAAGAATGTAGTTTTTCAAATTAAAGGACAAATGAAGGGACCTGCAAAAACAGCTAATTTAGATGAAGATGGTGTCTGGTGTGTTTTCAGTTTAAATGAAGTCTGTTCAGTAAACAACATGTCAATCAGACACTTGGACATGTTTAAGATGGACCTGTTTTAAATCAAACCCTGTTTCTTAAAAGTTTCATACAGTCTTTACACACAAGTACAGAAAAACATGTAGATCATGATTCTGCTGTTTGGAACCAAACTCACTGTTAATTTTCACTTTAAACTGAAAAGAGCAACAATCACAATGGAAATGTGCTGCGACTGTCTTCTCAAGTTATTTCTGTCGATAACTGAGTCCTAAAACGTTGTAACAATATTTCATCCCAAAAACGTGCCACAAGAAGTTTCTAGATAGACTGCTTTGTAGCAGGTAAATTATATTTTACACAGATTTATATAAAAGAAGTTGTTTAAGGGAAATTCTTCTAAACTCAACTAACTCAACTCCAAACAAAAATAAAAGATTTACCATTTGTTTTCCATCATAAATGCTGTTTAAAAGGCTTCTCCATGCTGTCGGGAATAACTGCTGAATCTTTCATTTATTGATTTATTCATCTAGATGTTGAACATGTGTCAAATTTAGTATAAACATACTGGAATCCCCAAAAAACTGCCAGAGAAATACACAAGACATCAGTGATCAGATCAGTGAGGATTTACTTTGGAAACTGCTTGAAATCTTTCTGCACTGACTCCTGTCTGTCTGTCTGTCTGCCTGCCTGTCTGTCCTCCTGTCTGTCAGTCAGTGTGTCTGTCTGTCAGTCTGTCTGTCTGTCACCTGTCTGTCTGTCAGTGTGTCTGTCTGTCTGTCTGTCTGTCAGTGTGTCTGTCAGTGTGTCTGTCTGTCTGTCTGTCTGTCATCTGTCTGTCTGTCTGTCTGTCTGTGTGTCTGTCATCTGTCTGTCTGTCTGTCTGTCTGTCAGTGTGTCTGTTTGTCTGTCTGTTTGTCTGTCTGTCAGTGTGTCTGTCAGTGTGTCTGTCACCTGTCTGTCTGTCATCTGTCTGTCTGTCTGTCTGTGTGTCTGTCATCTGTCTGTCTGTCTGTCAGTCTGTCTGTCAGTCAGTGTGTCCGTTTGTCTGTCTGTTTGTCTGTCTGTCAGTGTGTCTGTCAGTGTGTCTGTCACCTGTCTGTCTGTCAGTGTGTCTGTCAGTGTGTCTGTCAGTGTGTCAGTCACCTGTCTGTCTGTCTGTCTGTCAGTTTGTCTGTCTGTCTGTCTGTGTGTCTGTCAGTGTGTCTGTCTGTCACCTGTCTGTCTGTCACCTGTCTGTCAGTGTGTCTTCTTCAGCATGTTGGCGATCTTCTTGAACTTCAGTCTGGTGGCGATGTCCAGTGGCGTTTCTTTGTCCTGAAGAAGAATTAGAAGAAGAAGAAGACAGCGTCAGGATTCAGACTGAAGACGTCTCGTTAGCTCGCAGGAAGCTTCGTGTCGTGGTGTGTTTTTGTACGTACGTTATTTTGGATGTTGGTGTTGGCGTTTCTTTCCAGCAGCAGAGGAACCAGACGATGACTTTTCCTCTGACAGACGTAATGAAGAGCTGTGTTCCCCTTCTGCTCACACACACAACACACAGAAACACACACAACAAACAAAACAAAACACACACACAGAAACTGTTGCCTGATCACTGTGGACACTGACGGAGTCAAACTGCTGAGTTTCAGCTGGAACCTGAACTACAGACAGAGTGTGATGACTGAGGGGTCGTCACATGATCACAGATAAATACATGATTAAAACTAAATTCTGCTGCACAAATAGTTTATTTTGATTTCTTTCTTTCTCGTGAAAGACGATAAAGTTTCACCTCTTCAGGCTCACATGTTCACCACTCAGAGATAACCTGTAATAAGAAGTCACAGATAAAACAGGTTGGAGGGACTCTGTGTCCACATTTAAATCGTCTGCAGGTCTGACAGCCGTCCAGAGGACTCCGAGTCACTGAGAGCAGTCAGTAATGAGTCTCGACTCACAGTCACAGCTGTGGAAAAATACAACGGTGATGAACTTTTAAAAGCCTGTTTTAAAGGAGGGTGTGTTAACAAAACAATCCAGTAACACCAGTTTCCTCAGCTCCAGTGAAAGTCGCAGCTTCGTGAAAACATTTTCAAACTGAACTCACCTCCTGGTGGTGAGATGAGAAACTACGCCTCCAGTCTGAACAGGAAGTCCTTCCTGTGTTCTCACTAACTCGTCTCTAACTGATTCACTAAATCAGGTTTCACCATTAAACCTTCAGAAACGTCTCAGCTAGTAAAGACTTTAGTGACGTGTAAATCTGTTGCTAGGAAACATCTGTAGCGCCGTCCAATCAGGAGCAGCCAGCTATGTAAACAGGAAGTCTCTGGAACATCACAAGCTAGCATAACATCCAAATATGACAATTTTAGAGGCTAAAAGATACATCTGTGTTTTATTTCTGTCTGCGTACATGGAGACATCTGAGTGCTTCACAGTTAGCAGGATTCATACAGTTTATAATGAGGGAAACATCTGGTTATGCTAAGCTAACTGATGCTATTTACTCATGTTGTGTTATTTTAGTGAAATGTGATTTAAACTCTTCCAGACTGACGTCATTAAAACAGCATTGATCAGTTTCAGGTCAGATGTGTCGACCGTCCTCCAGATTACCTCTGTTACTCTAAAGGCTCAGATATTAGCATGCTAACGTTAGCTTTGTCAGTTAGCTACACAACAGTTCCACCTGCAGTTAGCGGCTGTAGTAACAACTAATCTGTATGTAACAACTAGTTAATGAGCTGCAACCTGTGTGTTGCCAGTGATGATAAAACTCTACTTAGTAAACACTGATGTTAGTACGAGGCTAAGCTAACAGCTGCTGACGTAAAGCCAGAGTTAAGAGTTGTTTTTACTCACATAGTCGACAGCATCAGTGTTCACGTTGCTGCTCAGCACCGCCTGCATCAGAGCCACGTTCTGCCTCTGTTTCTGTAACTACAACACACACACACACACACACACACACACACACACACACACAGAGCTCTATTACTTCCTAGCTAACAAGCTAGCAAGTTTACTTACTGACTGTTAGCAAGCTTTTTAAGACTAAATGTCGGGGGGGTTAAACAGAACTATAGACAGAAATGGAGAGAAGCTTAATGAGAACTGAACTGATTAGCGCTAGCCCGAACTGATAGCAGTTAGCGGTTAGCTCTACAGTGACAGACGTTCACTAACTGACCCTGCGGGTCATCACTTGCTGCTCTGACTCAAAGGCTTCTTTGGATTTTTGTGGTTAATAAGTCATTAATGACAGTCACTAGATCATTATTTGACCTATAATTAGTACCAAACCCCGGACGTGGCTATGAAGCATCAGAGGTGTATGCTAGCCGTAGCATACCATGAGCAGGTACCCGAGCAGCAGGATGGGCATCA
>VMKM01003327.1:0-39743 GCA_008360985.2 Macquaria ambigua | reverse complement strand
TCTGACTCCATTACCAGGATCGCACACTTCCTAACAACATGTCACCACAGAGCAGAGCTGGGATGCACTTCACTACTTGTACTCACATGTACTGTAGTAACATGTACATCTCAGCGATCAAATCTTGTACTTTTTACTCCACTACATTCATTTGATGGCAGGAATTACTTTCAAGATTCAGATTTTATATTCAAAATGAGATAAGCAGGTATAAATCTTGTCTCAAAAATGTCAACTTTTTAGGAACTTTTAAAATCAGTCTTATTTCAGCTCAATTAAACAATTACTTTAGCTAATAGGTTGGAAATTTTCTTGTCTTAATTTTCTTGCAATTTTCCTGTAGATGAGTGGTTCCCAGCCTGGTGTTCGGGACCCTCACACAGGCCTCGGAGATGATCAGCCAGGTACAAAATAAGAAAAATGTTTTTGCAATCTGAGAGGAGAAAATCTAATCTTTGATTAAACTGACACTCACAACCTGTACACATGCAACCTGTGATGAACGGTCACAACAAGATATTGCTTTGTATTATGGGGTCAAAAGCAAAAGCAGGTTGGGAGCCACTGCTGTAGACGATCATGTAATCATTTAACTGGTGTAAAGACATGAAAGTCAGAACAATTCTTCTCCCAATAAGCACTTACTTTAGATACTTAAAATGTAGAATACAGGGATTTTATTCAGTTTGCAGTGTGATGGTGTTACTTTGAGGAAAAATAACCTTAAAGGACCAACCAGAGTTGTGAAAGGTTCTCAACAACAAATCATTCACACTTTACATTTTTGCCGACCATTTTCAAATGCACGCTGTAAAGTTTTAAGATTTTTGAATGCGTTTTTCTTATTGTTCAGGGCAGCCATCGGCTTCCATTTCTTTTCTGTGCAATAGTTCTGTGTGAATACTTCTTTTTGTAAGAGGGCTCTTGTCGCTCAGTGTTCCTCCTGAGTGTAAATAAAGGTTGAATGAATGGATAAATATTAGAATATCAGTATGTGGTAATGCATTTTAAATGCAGATTAATTTAAAAAGATCAACATAACGATAATCTAATTTAAAGCAGACTTGATGTTCACTGATTCTGGCCATTAACTTTCATATCATAGAGACATAAATGAAAAATGAACAGTAGAAACAATACACTTAAAACTCTGAAACGCATTAGCTGTAATGTAAAGTAGAACAGAGTTGTAAAAACTGGTGAACGTTCAGCGAGGCAGAGCAGAAATCTGAGCAGCAAGGGCAACAGTCAAGATAAAATATTAGTGCTGTGAAACTCCAGGTGTGAGTGTGAAGTGTCCCGCAAAGTGTGCATATGTAAATAAGGGCAACACACACACACACACACACACACACACACACACAATAAGAGTATGAAGGAAAAAGATTGAGGGTACGAGACCTCCGAAGTGAATCAAAAGCTGCAGAGTTGAACGAACGCCTGTGACAGGAGGATCAGCGCTAATGGTTTTAATAGTCCAACATCACCCCATTAAGACACACACACACACATACACACACACACACACACTCATTCACATATGACAGGGACAGACATTTCAAGGTTGTGCTGCAAGCTGCTTCTCCCTCTGCCTTTTTTTTTCTCTCTTCCACTGAGAGGACTTTTCCACTAGGTCAGCATTAAAATCAGGTCCTAAGGAAAGTGACATTAGCGATGATAAATGAGTTACATGTTTCATTAATCACCCAGCTGAAAGGTGTGCAGAGAGAGGGAGAAAGAGGCGGCGAGAGGGATGAACGGGAGAGAGACGGAGCGCTCTCGTGCTCCTTTGGCCTCTCTTTGTTTGTCGAGGCGAGCGGCGGCTGATTTACGCGCGCCGATGTGAAACGAACACGTCAAAAAAAGTCAAATAGCTGCAGAGCTTCCAGCTTCCAGGGAATAATCGCATTCAATCATAAATTCCATTTGTCGTCGTGTTGAAAAGCCCTGGCAGTAATTATGTGTGTTGAATGCTCTCAACGTGGACAAGTTGAGCCAATTAGCAAGCTGGGAAGTCCATTCAGCGGCAAACGGCTCCGTTTACTTGTCTCGCCCATTTGAACCCTGCCGTGTTTGCATGGTGACGAGAGGAAAAATCCCGCTGCCAGGCGTCTTTGATGGAATGAGAGCGTGTTGTGTTTAGCTTTGATCCCACAGATCCTCCACAAAACTCCTACAGTGTGAACAATGAGAGCTTTGTGTCATTATGACGACAGTTACTGCAAGTAGGATGTCTCGTATACGTCGGCGTTAAAAGGTTGTTCAGGTATTTACACCAAGAATTTAAAAGTGTCTTGTAATTAAAATGTTCTTGAAACTCATTCACTTCTTGTGATTTAATACAAGGAATCTAACACATTTTAAAGTTTACTCCTGCCTCTTAACCAGGCAAAGAGTGCAGGTTTACAGGGTGAAGAAATACACAGGATTTATTTGGCATTATGCATTGACTGTATCCACTGGGCTGGAAAAATAGACAGGATTAGGGTTTATCAGTTGTAAGAGTAGTAAGATGTCTAAATGTTATCGGCTGCATCTGAAATAGATTTGCTGGAATATTCCTTCGTCTTTAAGTTTCAGGTCTTAGTGCCGCTCTGATTCCACCAAAATCCCAATGTGAAATGAGAAAATCTATTTGTACAGGAGACATCCGGCTATCAGAGATCTGATATGTTGTTTTTAACTCCTCCTTATGGCTGTGGGGCCATAATCCGGCCGCTGATCTTCTCACTTTTCCTCTAGTGCCACCATCAGAATTTCAGTTTCTCCAATACTTTGGTTCACGGCAAGGCAAGGCAACTTTATTTGTGCAGCGCATTTCATACACCAGGGCAACTCAATGTGTTTTACAGAGTAATAAAAAATACAACAAGGTAAAAAGATTTACAATATAAAAGTGCAAACATACAGGAAAGCGACACAAAAGATACTAGATTTCAAAGTAAACAAGCACAGTTTAAATGAAGTACGAATAAAAATATAATGTTCAGATGTACAATTAAATTAAAAGCAATTCAAATAAAATTAAAAATTAAAAATGAAGGCTATTTAAAAGCTAAGTTAAGAAGATACGTTTTTAGGCGGAGTAGGCACTGGAAAATAGGAAAGTTCCCATCAGCCTCAGCTGTACTTTGTGTGTAGTGCTAATTAACATATGTTATCATGCTAACACACTAAACTAAGATGGTAAACATGGTAAACATTATACCTGCTGAACATCAGCATGTTAGCATTATCATTGTGAGCATGTTAGCATGCTGACATTAGCATTTAGCTGAAACACTGTTGTGCCTCATAGTGCTGCTAGCATGGCCGTATTTGTTTTCCACTTGAAACTCTAAATGTTCAGTACCACAGACTGTGCATGTTGTAGGAAAGTGTGTTTAATTGTCTTGTATGATATACAGAATAATGTACAGGTTATTTTAAAGCTGCATTGTGGGGTTTCTTTTCAACACGAGGGGACAGAAATGCTGCAAACACAGTAGAAACACAGCCCTTATCTGCCTAAACTGCTGGAAAACAATCACACAAACAGTTCAACTTATATTATTTTCTTCACTAACTAGTCACCAACTTTGTCTTTTGTCTGTCTAATATAAGTCCTGTTAAAAGTCATCAGGAGTCAATCTAAACAGTGATCCAAAACGAGGCTAAAAGCGACGTTGAACTGCACAGTGTTGGGTCCAACACTATAAGCAGACAAATTCACATTACACAGAGTCATTTTATTCAATTTCAGTATCAAAAATAATGGTTTATGCAGGTTTAAGTGCCATCACTGAAGCTTTCTGCAGTCCAGCTCTTCCTCAGAGCATTTTGAGGACACTATTAAGATTACCATTTAGATATAACACACGGTGGAATCACATCTCCCTTGGCTCAGGATGGAAAACCACCTCCTCAAATACCACCACAGCAGCGCTTACAGAGCTGCTCACATTGTCACAGTCCTTTGTTCCTATTGTCTCCCATACAGTCACGTACAGCAGCTAATATCACTGTGCAGCTGCTGTTAACCTGCATGAAAAATGAGCTTTCTGTCTTTCCTTTATCATCTTTGTCTTTCTGTTTCTTTCGTTATCCTTTCTTTTTGTCTGAATTTTTTGTCTTTCTGTAATTTGTGTTATTTGTCCCTTCTTGTTTGTCTTCGTCTTTCTTTTTGTTTCAATTTCTTTCTTTTTTTCTTTTCCCTCTATTGATATATGTCTTTCTTTGTTTCTTTTCTCTTTCCTTCTTTCTTATCTTTCCATTTCTCTTTGTTTCTTTGTCTTGTTTGTCTGTCAACCAGGGCTTTCTTTCCCTCTCTAGAGGGAAGTTTTTTCAGTTTTCACTCAGGTTATCTGACACGGAGCAGGTGGCTGTAACCTGTCTGAGGTAACCTGTAACTAGTCACCACCAGCCTCCTGCACTGAGAGCTGGGTGAGGAGCGATGGGAGAAGACTGGGGGGGAAGGAGGAGAAGAAGAAGGAGCAGACAAAAAGAGGAGGAGGGAGGAGGGGAGAGGGAATGGAAATTAAAGAGGAGCGATAGCAGCAGCCTCTTAGTCTTAGCTTAATTGTAAACACGATGACCCAGCTGTGCTGCTCGCCGTGCGGCGGCCGTCTGACGGTGACCACTGACAGACACACACATTCGTCCACACAGACCTAATAAACCTGTCTGACTCCCCTAATCAGCTCATTTTCCCCTCTGCAGCAGCACTAGTGTGCGTGCGTGCGTGCGTGCGTGCGTGCGTGCGTGCGTGCGTGTGTGTGCTCGCTCCATCCCATGAAACCAGGTGAGCAGCGAGGATGAGAGATCATGCTTTAATTGCTTTTTCCTCCTTTCCTCCAGGTCTCCCTCATTCCATCCCTCAGTGTCTGTTGTCTCAGTGAGCATGGCAGTATAACACACACACACACACACACACACACACACACACACACACTAGTGCTGCTGCAGAGGATTTCAGTGATTTCATTCATGTTGTGGTCGAGTCTTTTCTAGCTGAACTGTATTAAAACAGTCAAAACCAATGAAGATTATATGCTGGATATTTCTACTAATGTTGTGCTGAAACAATAATCGGCTATCCATCCATCCATTTTCTGCCTCTTATCCGGGGCCTGGTTGTGGTGGCAGCAGGCCAAGCAGGGTAGTCCAGACGTCCCTCTTCCCAGCAGCGTTCCCCAGGCCAGATGAGATATATAATCCCTCCAGCGTGTTCTGGGTCTACCCCGGGGTCTCCTACCAGTTGGACGTGCACGGAAAACCTTGAAAGAAAAATTTGCACCTTCTCAAGTGTGACGATTTGCTGCTTTTCTCTGTTTTATGTCATTTGAATCTCCTTTGGTTTTGGACTGCTGGTCAGGCAAAACAAGGTCTTTGAAGATGTTTCTTTGTAACATTTTTAATGGTGGACAATAAATGAAATAATGAGAAAAATATCGACATAATCATTAGTCGCAGGCGTACACCGATGCATGCAGGTCTGGACTGTAATGATCATCATTGCTGAGCGACCTCTTGTTGTACGATCACTGTTTGTACTGTTGTCTCTGAGAAGCAGAGGAAGAAGTATTGTGATGTTATAGCATTGTAAAGCCTCTCAGGGTCAGGTCAGGGTCTCTGACTTTGACGTCTTGTCACGTTGCCTACTAACATTGTTAACACTGGTTTCTTTCAATCATGACTCCAATCTCTCCAAGATTTAGTTGCTTAAACTAAACTAAACTAAACCTAAACGGTCATTTGCAACAGTTTTGTAAGGCACCAACAAACAATGTGGCCACAATATCCACTTAAACTTTTCAGAAGCAAATTATCTTCACGTCGTGTGTTCTTCAGCAGCCACATTTTGTTTCACATTTTGAAACAACCAGTCTAGAAATTCTTGGTTTAGGTATTTGGAAAGTGCTTGAAAAGTGCTTGGATTTTACTCTTAAAAAGCTGTACAAACCGTGTGCTGTTTTGATTTTTCCTTGATTTCTCTACTTCGAGTATTTAAGACACTTTGTTGCTGCTTTCCCTTCTGCTAATATTCACTGTATTCACAGGAAATAAAGATAGAACATAAAGATGGGATGGTATGCTGTGTAGTGTAATTGACAAGAAGTGTCTATTACCACATTGATTATTGATGAGCTACAAACGTTCAGTATGCTGTAAAACACAAAAAATGTTGGCAGAACAACCAAGCAACTTCAATTAGCTTCATCTACAATGGAGCAGGAACATGACACAGTCTGGGGAACAGTAGAGGTTAGGTTTAATGTTGGACCTAATGTCTGGACGGTTAATGTTCAGGTTAAACTATGTCTCGTAGGAATGAAGTCAACACAATGTCCTCACAAGTATAATAGTGCTAACATCTGTGTTTATGTTTATGTATTTAGATGTTCAAGACTGTCCTTTCCTCTCCGCATTAGATGCAATATAATCAAAATGACGGGGAGCTGTTCTGTTGTGAGACATTTAGATTACTTGTGAACAAGTTTAAAGTTCATATCCAGCTGCTCGATAAATAATCCAGGATTTAATGGTGACAAAACCCTACATAGAGGATTTATCTGGCATTGTGTGCTGTGTTGAAGTTCACTATCTCCCCTTTGAATGGACTTTAAGCCAAGAAAGACGGGATTAGGGTCTGGCTTTATCCCTTTATAAGAAGTGTGAACGTCATCGGCTGCATCTGAAATGTGTTTCCAGAGAATCCTTTCATTTTTACGGTCAGCTTGCTTCCTCCGAAGGATGGTCTCTGCCTCCCAAATCACTTCTAAACGGCTTCCTCGTTAAGCCGACATATTGCTCCCATTCTCAGCCAGAGCCATTTCAAGAGCCGGAGAGCCGGGAGGGAGGACGCCCAGCGCTCCTCTGATCCTCAAGGTTAGAGCTGGATGGAGGCAGAGGGAGCACTTGATCTAATCTACACTGAAGGGGTAATTACATTCAGTAGCCACTACAGGACAGAAATTAGCCGGTGAGCTGATGTGGTGAGAGAAGGGAAGAGGTTCATCATCTCAGTGAGGGAAGCAGAGCGTGCCTTTATTAATGTTTTGAGGTCCGCCTGAAATCTCAAAAGTCATTAATATTTACAGTCAAACATGTTAGAAATTCAGATTTATTGTTGATTTTTATTACTAAAAGTATAATACATTTTTTGCGAAATTTTGGAAAGGCTTCTGTAGCCTCCAAGCCTCTGAGTGGGTGGGCTGGTATATGTGTTTGATTGACAGCTGAGCCCAAAGGAGCACAGAGATACAATGCTAACGAACTTGCACTGCTAACGGTGGCTTACAAGCCAAAGACAGACAGACAGACAGTGTTTTCTAATAATAATAATAATAATAATAATAATTTAGCCTCTAAAGTGACTGATGTTGCAGGAAAGTTTTTAAGCCACAGCTGACGAACTAATTAGCAAACTGATGTTAGCAGTGCACTGTTCATCAGGTTCATCATGCTGAGGTGCAACATAAGATGCAACATATCCATGTTTGTAGATAAGAAGGAGACATTAGCTAGAAAGCTAAAGTGGAAGTCTCTTTAGTGTCTTCGGCTGCTGTCTGGCTGTTGGTCAGCGTGACAAAGGCTTTTACTGCTTTATGCAAATACAATTTAAAATTACATTATTTGATTTGCTGTATGTAAAAATGTCTCTTTCCGTGTTGATAGAGAAACAACCGCCTTCCAACTCGTTGATGCAAAGACACGGGTCACTGTGATGAAACCAGAAAATAGAAAATATAAATTTTTGGGTACCCTTTTTTTTTTTTCCTCAAAAGAGAGGACAGGACCTGTGATGTATATAGCTCTATATAGACCTGCATGCTGCAGCAAAAAGAAACATGCAATATAATTTCAGTTAGACTTTATAAAGAGCCATTTAGAAGTAAAAAAAAAAAAGGTGAAAAATAAAGAACATTTATTAGCCGACTCACTCCCTTATGGGTCTGTAATTTCCTAATAATTTCCTAGAAATAATTGGAATTTTAATTCTATTTAAACCCAAATAAATATTCAGTCATTATTTATCAATTATTGGTTAATTATTTACTATCTTATTGGCATAAATTGTACCAAATTATATCACATTATCAATCACAGAGGAATAGCCAATCAGGCACAAGTATTTTAGTGTATTTCCTGACATACCGCATTATGTCAGGTTTTGGTCTGTTTGCTTGTTAGTTGGCAGAATATTTTAAAAACAGATTTCAGTGATACTGAATGGCGTATAAGTTCGACCCACGTGTGGGAACAAGTGATTAGATTTAGGGTTAGCTGCTGCTTTTACGGGATTTGTTTCTTTCTTGTAGTACAGTGCATTTGTGTGTGTGTTCTGTGTATGCATTTATGAACGTCTAATATAAGTAAATAATAAAATAACACCGCTAAGCTCACATGACTCCATCCTGTTTATGCTGCTTCCCCACTGAGAGGACAATGAAGCTTTTCCTTCCTCTACATCTTTCTATTTATCTCACTCTCAATTTAATGGCCCATTGGCCAGCGAGAGGAGGCCCCTGAAAAGATTAATCCACAGCTCAGCCTGGGGGAGATTCAGTCCACAGGAAACCTGCTGGGGCTCTTAAACGGCATGAGGCTGGAGAGAGGGAACATGTAAATGAAGTGAACCTACGAGAAGTAAAAAGGTGAATGGGAAGGTGTAACGATCTCCTGCTGCTGTGAGTTGTGAATCCATGCTGGATTTCTGTCAGGGAGAGTGGCAGGTTCTGGTTGTTTGGGCTGATTTTGTTTAAGTTTCAATAAAGAGTTTTAGTTAACCGTGATCTAAATCCAGTTTCAGTGGAATTACACACAAGTAGGACCCATTTCTGAGCTCAACACATCAGCAATCACCTGTCTACGGAAAGGGAAAGAGAATATTTTCAAACCGTCATGAGCTTGACAAACCCCCTCGTCATCACCCCCTCGTCATTTTACTGAAACAATTGCAAACGGTGTCTCGTTAGTCTGCCTGTGAAACAACGTGCAATGCTTGATCCTATGGCATTTTGAAAGCAGCAATCCTTTGATGCTGATCAATCTGCAGGCGTTATATTAGTACTGTTCAGCTATTTCAAGCAGTGCATTGGGATAGATGTTTGCCCTTTTATGACTCCACTGTTGTGAAAAATTGAATTTTACTGATGGTAGGAAATGTAAAAATGATTTGAGAACACAGATGAAGGCTGGGAATCGTATATGATACTAGTGTCGATATGATACCTGAGTTGTTGGTACCTATACCAAAATGACGTTTATTAAAAATACTTTTCAAACCTCTCAAAATACCTTATTTTGAGAAATGAGGTATCAATAAGGTATGAGAAACTCCTTTTTAATAAACAAGAAAAGCAGAAGTTCTCAAGTGTTGCTGTCAGTAGTTGACAGTTTTTGATATTCTGTGTTCGAGACACATGTTTGTACCAAAAAAGTGTTGAGGTTTGATACCCAGCCCTGTCCTGGATACAGGTGAACCAAATGAGTTTCCTTGGCAAGGTGTCTGGGCTCTCCCTTTGGGGACGAGCTCAGACATCCAGAAGGAGCTCAGAGGAGAACCACTGAAAGGAGCCTGTAGAGGTTGTTCAGCATCTGATCTGGAGGCCTGCTGGACGATTCCATTTGGGGGCATCCAAGGCACATACAATTGAGAGGAGACCCAGAGGGAGACCCAGAACATATGGCCTGGTAACACCTGGATCCGCCATGAAGAGCTGCAGAATGTAGCTACAGTAGGGAGGGATGTCTGGAGGAGTTTTCAGGGGTCCAGTCGGGCCATGTCCAGTTGATATTCAGTGTCATCAGGTAGGGACGTCAGCTCCTCTGGAAGCGTCTGCAGCCTATGGTCATCTGTAACACCCTCCTCTACTGTAGATCATAAAAGACATTTACGTGTATCATCTCAAAACTGTTATTCCAGCTTTACGCACAGGGTCTGTTTGGTCAATACTTGATTGCAACATGATACGACATGATGTTAGATATTTAGAGACCAGAGAAGCTCTTACAACCTCGTACAACCAGAAGCATTGCATTTCTGAACCTGTCTTGACATCCTGCCGAAGTGCTGTTGAGCAAGGCACTGAGCTGCTGCCGCCTTCAACAGAGCAACCTCATGTTTTCACTCTACAGGGGAGTGAGTGGAAATAGCATTTACTTGCATCAGCCTCCTGCTGCTCTCTCTTTTATTCTCTGACCGCACATCATGAAAATGTATCTGAGCTTTGAAAAAGTGAATAAATTCAGGTTTAGCAGCTTTATGCTCCATTGCACCCCTGAGAGACATACTGTATGTGGGGATGCTGTTTATGGTGTTTGTAGCTTGTGTAACAAGCTAATTTCACAGAAATGCCTGTGTGGTCGACAGATTCCGACTCCACTATTATCACCATTTTACAGTACAGGCATGTATATTTAGAAATGGCTGCCTACAAAACTTCACACTCCTTGTGCAGTTTTTCTTCGCCTCCCAGCACACTACATATTAATGTAGGTTCTGTGTTTCTGTGTGCATGAATATTCATGTACATACTTTCCAATGACACAAACATCCTGTACAGCTTCTTTGTCTGCTGCTGCTTTGTTCTGGCCTGGGGCCTCACTGTCTGCTGTAAATATTACAGTGTATGATCTGGTCATCAACGTTTAACTGACACATTGTAGGAATTAATTAATGGTATTCATATCACATTCTCCCTCAAAATGAAAGTAGTGCATGGTGTTATTAAAATATTCATGTTATATTGAGTTGTATTGTGCCTGTCCAATTATATGACCTACTAATAGCAACAAATCCTCATCAATCAATGACAAAACATGGCTTTCCTTTCAAAGCAACTCGTGTGAAATTTCCCAAAACTGATATAAGGTAAAGAATTAATCAATTTGTTGATCAGCAACATATTAATCAGCAACAATTTTGATAGTTGATTTATTTGCTGGTTTCCTTTGTCTTCAATGATAGTAAATGAAACCTCTTTGGGTTTTGCACTGTTGGTCAGACAAAGAAGACATTTGAAGTAATTACCTCAAGCCAAACGGTTAATCAATTAATCAAGAAAACAACTGGCAGATAAACTGATAATGAAAATAATTGTTAGTTGCAGCCCTAGTCTGGATAAGTTTAAGCAACTAAAATTACCTGCATAAGACAACATTTAATCATTTTAAGAAATATGTTTGCTATAAATTCTCAGATAAAAGCTGCTCTTCAAGTAATGAGTCTCAGTAAATAATGAACAAATATACTGTTTTCATTCACTAACTGATTCCAGTCACTCCTGCAGGAGTTTCACATTAAAAGCCTCCCATGAAAGGGGAGAATTTAGAGTTCTTGTTTGGTGGAACGAGCGTTTCAGATGTCAGCTGGTGCAGAAAAGTTAAAGTTATTTAACATTTTGAGGAGATTTTGAGTAGAACTGTGGTACACTTACATTCAAACTGTCCACAGCTCTGGAGAAAGACGGGGATTCCTCTGAATTACTGAAACCGCAACGTTTTCATTTCGAATCTCTAATGACAGAGAGAGATGATGATATCATCCACAGTGTATTACATACAGCCATTGTGTGTGTGTGTGTGTGTGTGTGTGCGTGTGTGTGTGTGTCACAGCTGAAGGCCACGTGCATTTCATTTGTGAAATTGTGAAATGTGACATAACATCAGCTGACCACTGCAGTGTGGAGGGTTGTTCTCTGACTGTAACCTTGTTTCACTCTGACCGATTCATATAATTACAATTGATTTCCAGTTTTCTGTGTGTGTGTGTGTGTGTGTGTGTGTGTGTGTGTGTGTGCTGCAAATTGCAGATACTCTGTTCCTACTCAGGCTTGTTCTGTTCATTGTGACATTGACTTTTATACACAAAAGAATTGAGTTTATTTACTGTATGTAGTTAATCATGTCTTTTTATTCTTTTTGTCTCTTTAAGCGTTTCTGTGGCTGCAGCTTTTTCAAGCAGCATCAAGCTTGTTGAAATGCAGTTTTAGTTGTTTTTGTCATTTACAGTATCCACCAACAGCATTCTGGGTAAACCCCCCACCACCACCATCCATCCATGCGGACCCATGCTGTCTGCCTTATAGCTGTTTTAATGAATAATTTAACATCTGTCCAAAGGACACCAGTTGAAAATTAGCACCTTGGCTTACACTGGCACATTTACAGTGATGCTGAATGTGCATTGTTCTCGTTACAAAATAAAATAAACAAAGAGAGACAGGACGCCAATGGGATTTGAGCCTCAATACACATTCGCACATTCTATCAACACTCAAAGACTCAGCAACATGACATTATGACTGTATGCAAATGTCCTCTGATGCCCGTGAGCGAGAACCAACGGTCAAGTCAATTTTATTTATATAGCTCAATATCACACATCACAAATTTGCCTCAAGGGGGCTTTACAATCATCACACAACACCCTCTGTCCTTAGACCCTCGATTCAGATGAGGAAAAACTCCCCTAAAAAAAACCTTTACAGGGAGAAAACAAAGCTCAGGTTTTTAACTTCACTATGTAAAGGTGCTTTAAAAAAAATCAAAAACAGATCGTCATGGTGACTACGTGTGCTTCCATCCACCTGTTTCTATGCACATTTTCAATTTTCATTTAAAAAAACAAACAGAGGAAATTATAACAAGTTTTTACACTTGGCTGAGGTGGAAGTTGATGTATCTATAAAAGCAAAATGCGACAAAGTGCAAAGGAAACAGACCTAGTAAACGTCCAATAACGCTTCCAGTGAAGAGCTCAAACATCAGATCTGTGTGGAGCGATGAGGAGGCTGTAACCTTCCTCACATTAAAACGTGAAACAAAAAGAAAAGGTCATATTTCCATCATGTTTTCCACATGGTTTTCCAGCGTCTCTTGCATCTCTTTTAATTACACCTCCTCGTTGCGCCCTCTTCTTCTTCTGCGATGGTTTAATGGCATCAACAGGAGAATTGGATCCAAAAGCTGTTTATCTCGATTTATTTGCGTGATAGTAGTGAATGAAAACACACATTCATTCTCATTTTCTTTTGCTGACATTTGGTTAATACTGGCTTCCCAATTCTCTACAAAATAACTTTAATGAGCTTCTGGGACTTCTCAGAAAATACCTGCCCGATTGCAGCTGAGTATGTAAATCACATGGTTAATGGACTCAAAACTCAAAATCTGCATACTCATGAGAGGCAACAGACGAAGTGATTTCCAGTTCCCACGCAGACAGGCTGATTCTCCGAGATCAGCTGCCTCCACCTCTGTTTCTCTCTGCGTTTCTCCTGCTTTCCTTCTGCCTTCAGAAAAACTGGACGGGGTCAGAGAGCTGTGATGGGGGTCAACAGCAATCTGTCACTGTCTCGCCCCGCTGACACAGAGAACAAGGACTGTGTTAATATGAAGAGAAGGGAAGAGAGGAAATTACAGGCACTTCCTGAAAAGAAAAGAAATATCGTAGAGAAAGAAAGGATACAGACATTTTTACTAGAAATCTTTTGGGATGGATTCCTGAAGAGAAGTAATGTAAAGAAGCTAATAGCTAACAGCTTGGTGCTAAATAGCCTCATGCAGAATTAGAACCAAAGACTGAAGTTTGTTCTGGTCTCCTTAGACAGCTCCGACTGGTCAGGAACTGTTTCTGATACGGGCGTGTAAAACATACTGAGACGTTATATATGACATTGAGCTAGAAATAAATTGTGACCGACATCTGTGGGGTGGCGATGTTCAGTCTCAGTGGCAAAAGTAACAAAACTTTCACCTGCAAGAAATTTCTAATCTGCTGGCCTGACGTTTGTGAGTTTAAATTTAATAAATAATATAAATGATATTACTAAAAGTAAAATTATTTAGCACCCTTTGTACACAAAAGTACTTGTTAGTCCTTATTGTACTGTGGTGTACAAAAAGGAGAAACAAGAAAAACTGAAAGAAGAAAACTGTTTTGGTACAAATTAACATCAGTAATATTAATAACAAAAAACACAAAATAAAGGTGGAAGACTTCCAAATACTGTGTGAAGTAAACGGAGTTTTTATTATTTTCTATCTGCAGAGAAAAACAGATCCCAACAAAAACGGTCCACACTGAGGTGTTTGGATTATCCAGAGTGTTTCTTTCCGTGCATCACAAACCAAATTCCATTCACTTCCACCGTACTAAATTCTTCAAACCTACCTGGCTACCCAGGGATACGTGAGCTTTTTGAGTGAACTGATCATTTAAAGAAATGTGGCTAAATTCTTTGCATATGCTGTAGATGTGTGTGTGTCCATATGCTGTATGTGTGTGTATGTTTTCTCACGCATGTCTTTGTGTCTCCAACTAAACTGCATTTATCTTAGACGGAGATTTGTCTTGTTTTTGCCTCCATTAATGAGCTTTGTTCCAACATAAAGAACGCCTGGAGTGATGAAGATCTGACGCTCCCTGTGTGTGTGTGTGTGTGTGTGTGTGTGACCAGTGCAGGCACTTGTAGCATGTCAACAGTCCTAGTCAAATATTCATGTGAGTCAGAGCCCACAGCTTTGTCACATACAGTATTATATCAGCCCTCCGCACTGAGCGAGCTGCTGCTGTTTACCTCTCTGCAATTACTGAGACAGTATTATAGGACGGCTCACTGTAGGGGATTATACACACTTCAATAGGCAGCTGACACTTAGACTTTAACTGGCTCTGCTGTGTCGTCTGAGCTTGTGTGTTCTTTGTTGGGTTTATGTTGTTTGTATTATTATGTTCATATTTTATTTATACATACATATATCATTATACAGTTTTATTATGAATTCTTTATTGTTTTTTTGTAGTTGGTGTCCCTCATATGGGACACAGATCTGGTTACACACTCCCTATGTGGGCTCACTTTATATCTGAGGACCAAACATACACTCTGAGTTTAACTGTTTTATTGTAGAGTGAAAACTTGGTTGTATAGCCTCATATAGCTGGACTACATCACAAGATGTAAAGGATAAGTCTGGTGTTATTTTTGCATTCAGTTAAACTTTCCTTGATATCATATCAATAGTTTAATCTTATCAGCTTTATAGTTTTGAACCAGGACCTCCAGTATTTAGATCAAGTAGCTCGTGAAAAACAAGGTGTGCCAGAGAAGGCTACAGCTGTTTCAGTGTGTCAGATACATATTTAATCAACGTTTAGGTAAATATATCGGATCAGACTCGATGTCAGAGAGATCCAATATTACAAGACTCGGATCGGGTGAGCGTGATTGTGTTGCTGCTTTGTGTGTCTGCAGAAGGTGAGTGAAAATGGTTAAAGGTTGATGCCTGCCGAGCACATTTATATTCATGAAAACAACAGTAATCTGCTGATGGGTATTTTCGAGAGCGGAAAAGTGTTGAGATATCATTTTACTGTGTTTGTGTTTAGTTGTGAATGCACACCAGCTCTTGTGCTCTCATTAATGTATAATACAGACAAATGGTACAGGAGCTGGTCTATGATTGTGTATGCACATGCACACACACGCTCTGCAGTATACTGTGTGTTATGGAAGAATAATTTAGTGGAAAGGTTGTGGTCTCTGCACTCTAATCCTGAACTGTGGCAATTACTGGATGTATAGATTCCTCTATTCTCTTTGTCCACTGTGCATGTACCATTAATGGTATTCAGATCCTTTACTTAAAGAATAAAAATAGTGTTTTCTTCTTCTTTTTCTGTGTTAGTGGCCCTGTTTACACCTGGCATTAACGTATGTGACCGGATCTCACTTACCCGCTCTATATGCAAATAAACACGTACATCATTTCCGTTTGCAAAGAACAAATGCGTTGTGGTTTTTAACTGGCAGGAGGCAGCAATGCACTTTCCGTGCTTAGTCTGCCGGAAATTAAAAGAAGAAGTTTGCAAAGACCTTGGCACGTTCCAGTCAAACCAAATCGCCCAAGATGTTTGACGCACTCGTAATTTACCTCTATTTCTTGTTGTTTCGCACTTTAATATGACGCTGTTCACACGCAAATGAGTACGTACTTCCGCTTACACAGAGGACGTCAGTTGAGTAGGCGGTCCTTCAGTGTGGCCCCGGACACATTCGCGTACACACTGCTAAAAGGATGTGGCCATATGCGGCCCAGACCACCTCTGAATGTGATCTGAGCGACCGGATCTCAATGTGTCTTGGGTGCATTCACACCTGTACTCAGAGCTGTTCACTTGTGATCGGATCACCCAAGATGCATGTTAATGGACATAGTCGATGGACCTATGTGCCCATGTTAATTAATGTGCATTGTACCTTCTTAAATAAAATAAATATAAAGCTTAAAACATAAATGCCAGATGTAAACATGGCCAGTGTGTCTAAATGTCTTCTGACTTGCTGTCTGTGGCTCTCAGCCCATTACTGAAGACGTAAATCTTTAGAAACACCTCACAAATATAGTTTCATTTTTAAAAAAGGTGCAGTTCAGTACAGTTTGTACATACATACAGTAAATATGTTTACAAAGTTTAAGTATACACAATTAGACTCTAAAAGTGCATTATTTTCTGTAACAGGATACCTTCGAATACATTATGTCTCTTAAACCATTGTTACTCACCACAGGAACCAAAAGGCTGTGTTGGAATCCTCCTCCGTGTTTTGAACTATTACTGTAGCACCGATTAAGAACAGTGGTTAAACTGTAAGTGTGTTTGAGGTGACCTGATATATGATTTTTTTATATGTGACACCTGCAGTTAGGACTGAAACGATTCCTCGAGAAACGCGAGTAACTTGATTACTAAAAATCATCGATGCTAATTCTTTGCATCGAAGCTTCGTTTAATCCATACTGCTCAGTGGTCACTGTGTTTCCACGGATGATTATTACTGCCACACAGAGCGCTTACGTTGTGGATACGTAAAGTAGACGTGATTTGATGGCGCGGACTGGAAAATGGAGAAAGGTAGAGATAATAGTGAGGAGCGAGGTGAAGGGACAGGCCAGAGAAAACGACAGAAAGTGTCAAAAGTTTGTATACGCATCCAGTCCACAGAACGGACCCGACACAAGGTAACGTTAACGTTAGCATTTAACTTAGCAATATGATTGCTAGTTGAGATGAAGGCCAGTGAAGAATGTAAGTTAATTATGGCTATATGTAATGGCTAGTTAAGAACGTAAACGTGGTGGCTAGTTATTATGTTCCTAAGTTAGCTATGTTTTGCTAAAGAAAATAACCACAGCAAATAAACTGCTGCAGTCAGTTTGTGAAAGCCTGAGCTTTATTCACGTCATGTTCATAAGACTGGCTAATGTACGTTCTTAACTGTAGTTAAGTTTAAAATTGTAGTTCTGAAAGTTAAGTTGCACCAACCTAAAAGCAATGTTTATGTATATGTTTACCTTTTTAAAGTAATTTGAAATTACTTAATTTTTTATTTGTTTTTGAATTTCACAAAATGTTTTGCACTTTAAAGCACGAAATGGGTTTGGTTTTGACAGAGATTGTATGCAATTTAAAGATTAAAAATAATATCTCTAAAAAGGAAACCAATTAGTTGTTCATTTTAAGAGACCCGTCTTCTTTTCCCTTTTGTGAATTTACTATTGCTCTTTAATAAGGCAAAAGTATCTCTTATCCGATTACTCGATTAATCGATGGAATAATCGGTAGAATACTCGATTACTAAAATAATCGATAGCTGCAGCCCTACCTGCAGTTTTGTATCTGTCATGGCTGGCTCTGGTAAAAACAGAAATAATTTCCACAGTGACACACACATACACACCCTCCATCCTGTGTTTCACCCTCACTCTGGGCTCGGCCTCTTGGCCCTCTCTCTGGTTGGCTGTGACACTTTGTTCTAGTTTGTTCTCGCAGTTGTTGGCCAATAAAAAGAGTGAGGCATGATGGGAGTTTACCAAATAAGATGAGTTCAGCCAAAGGCAAAAGCTTCAAGCAGAAATAAACTGAATTCTACGCCAGAGGCTGGAGTTGGGTTGGGCCCTGCAAAGGCTGCAACACATATACAGAAACACTGACTGGGTTCTGTGTGTAGTGTGAAATGTCACATGCTCACATAGAGAAATTCAAATGTATGGACAGCTGCTGCATGCATGCATACATACACATGTAAATAGTCACGAGTGAAGTGTGACACATACATCATGTATGCACAAACACACGACAGAGGTCAGAGGTCAGTGACGGTCAGCTTCATGCTTAATGCAACGAACGCGTCAGGATCCAAACACACACGACGCTACATCTTCTCTTCGTTCTGTATTTGTGTCATTTCTTCTCCTCTTGTTTTTGTGGGGATCAATTACAGCAGGACATTTTTGTAAAGTGATAACATATTTAGAAAGTCAGAACATTTTTGGAAAAGACATTTCTGGCAACTATCAGGATGAAGATAGCCAGTTGAGTTAGCTAACTCAGGCTACTGTAGCCTAATGTTTAGCTCTGGCTGAACTTTAGATGCATTTTTACAAAGAACAAGGACTGTGGATATTGTCCTTCATCTTCTCCATCTTTAAAGGACAAACTTTACAGGCCTTTTTACTCTCTTTCAGCTCCTAGTTTAGATTTTATGGCTGTCTGGTTCACTCAGTGTTTCCAGCAACAGGCAGCTGTTTTCTTTGAACCAGCTCTGATAATCCCTCTATATATCACCTGCCCAGCACCAAACAGACAGACAAAGTTAGTTTGCTGTGAGAAAAGTCTCTTAGATGATGAATGTGAACCTGTGGCATGTCCTCACATGTGCCATTAATAATGTATTTGAGACCCTGTTGAGCAGAATGGCAGGTTGTTTGGTAACATGATGCCAGTTTGATGATGACTTGCAGGAGGTGGGGGATCTATCAGAGGTGATGAATGAGAGGAAGGAGAAAGAGAGAAGAGGATGAATTAGAGGGACTCTCTGTAGGGTCCCTGCCTGTTACAGAGAGGGTGGGCTACTGGTTTAATATTGTTATTATTCTGTAGTTCTGCATTATGTAATGGAAGAAGTAATGAAAGACAGATTAGATGGCAAGTTTAAATTATTGACCTTATGAGCAATATGGGCTGTGAAAAGTCCATGAAAAAATCAGATAATTGCCTTGGAGAAGAGAACACCTGGGCTGAAATACTCTTTCACACCTCAAGGAAAATTACATTGTGACTTTCATAGTTTTTTGCATTAATAAGCATTCTTCTGTCACATCTCAGATGTCCGAATGTCCTTGAAACACACCTGGGAAAGGGAGTTTTCAAAACAGTCTCTGCTTACAACTGCATTTTCACACACCCGTAACTTTGACCAAAAAATATAAATGTGACATAACAGTTTTCTGTGATTACTTTTCTGTGCAAGTTGATTTTCATAGCGTACTGGAGTGATCAGAGCCCAGTGGCTGCTGGGAAGGAAATCCATCTGAAAACGTACAGTATGATTTGGAAACTGGTTGGCAGTAATTTAAATCACACTGGGCTGATTCACACAGAATCACTGAGTCACAGCGTGCGCTCTGCCTTTGACAGCTGATTGAAAACACCTGCAGTGACATCACTGAGTGGGGTGTCCAGAGGTGCAGCTCGCTTACAGTAAACGTTTGATGGGAGATATGGAGATCAACAAGTCCTCCAACATGAACGACAAAACTGCTTGTCATCTCCTTCCAAAATGATGAATATCTACCTCCGTGTTTAAGGTTTGGTTAAGTTTAGGGAATTATTGTAGTCATGGATAGGAGAAAACCAACACTGACCATTGGTAGGAGATGCACAAAATATTCTGGGTTTTCCCTTAAAGAAAAAGACAATATTCCTACTAAGCTGTTTACATGGCTAGTGAAAATTAATATTCCACTAATATTCCCATTTACATGCAGCCTTGTTGGCCTTGTTGTTAGTGTCCTCACAATGTTAATGTACAATGATAAAAACACACAAACACACACGTCTTGAGAAGTAAGTCAAGTTAACGTTCAGCTATAAAGTCCTCGAAATGGAGGAACAGTTTCTGATGATAATAACATATCAAGGTTAGATTATACATTATTGCTATACATACCCTACATTGCTGCTGTATTTTCCAAAACAGTGTCTTAAATGTCTTTCAGAGCAGCCGTTCATTTAACTTCATTCCATAAGGCATGCCATTGAATTAACACTATTTCACTGACTGACAGGTGGCAGTAACATACCAAGATATGCTGCAATGCACCAACAAAGACAGAGAAGAAGAAGAAGAGTGCAAGCTAGTACACATGATGTAAACAATGCTGGATTTAAAATACTTAAAAAATCAACTTGGCAAATTTTTAACGAGTAAGGAAATGCAATCCATGTTTGTTAGAGCTCAAGGATACACACGGTGTGTTTTGGTGAGTAACACTGAATGTAAATGTAACCTTTTGTTTGTTTAAAAAAAGAAAACTCCACAGGGCCCCTTCAGTCCCAACACGTTCATTTTCATAGTGTAGTAAAATGAATGGAAACCAGTGGCTGCCTGATACATCAAAACACCATGAGAGGATTTAAAATTTATTGACAGTAACTCAAAGTACATGAACTCAAATATTTGATGCCAACTTTAATGTATGAGCTTCTATTTGTGCCGCAGTGTTTTTGGATTGTTTGCATGAGTAACTGCATCTGTCTGACGTCTTTACCATCTAATGAGGACTAATGTCTGTTGTTTCTGTTTGCCAGAAGCTTGAACAAAGACAAGCAACAGAAGTGATTTCTAAGTCAAGGCAATGAAAACTGAAATAAATATATGCATCATCATATATTTTTTAGCACATTTTAGCACAAATGGAATGTCACATTAAAGTAGAAATGGTGCTGTGCAGCCTAGAAGACAGATATAATGTGCATTTAAGATGTATATTGAGTTTGGGTATGTTAACAGCAGTGTCACAGCGGTCACAAAGCAAGACAAATGACTTGCATTTGTTTGTGTGAGAGACATCATCTATAGCGCTTAGCTTGTGTTTGACTGTTTGGGTTTCATGAATGTAAATCTGTTTTTACCATCAGAGACTTTTAAATCTAAAGTTGAATTCCCAGACAAAGGTAGCGTCCATGTTTGCATGCCTACATATGAGTGTATATATGTATGCATGTATGCTAATGTATGCGTATCTGTGTATCCATGTCTGTGTCAGAGTGTGCACATACAGTAAGCCTGTGTGAGTGTGAGCTGGCCTCGTGGCCCCGGTTGTCGGGGGCCCTGGGGAGCAGAGAGGCGGGGTTTCCTCAGAGCCGGAGGCCGTCATGGGAGATTGCTCAGGAGGAGATGGAGGATCAAGGTTTCACTGGGCTTTTTACGGAGGCTTTAGCTGCTAATATCACCACTGCAGAGTGTTTTCCTGCGCGCTGTTTAAGATTCAACACGTATGA
This sequence comes from Macquaria ambigua, assembly GCA_008360985.2. NCBI lineage: Eukaryota > Metazoa > Chordata > Actinopteri > Centrarchiformes > Percichthyidae > Macquaria > Macquaria ambigua. The sequence continues at coordinate 18,409 of VMKM01003327.1, read as the reverse complement.
GGAGGAAACATCAGGCTGTTTACACCAGCTGGGATGAAAAGGCAAAGCTAGCACTCGTTTTAAAGGTGAAACGTTTTCATGGGAGCCAATTTCTGCTAATGAAATCAACAGCGATGTTCAGGAATTGAGTAATTAGGACTTTTTAGAGTTTTTCTAATGCAAATTTGAAATGTTTTGAGCTGCACATGTAAAATTCCATTCACCTCCATTGTTTTGGGATGGCAGATGTTTCAGATGTAGACACAGTTTTTGTGGCAAACAGCTGAGGTTAAGTGGGAAAATATGTTTCTTTTGATTTGTGTACACTGACCATTTAATAAACATGATGTTTGATTCTACTTATTGATCCCTGACAGCGAATTCTGGACCTGCTGAGTGTCCATGTACTTGTTGTCAGTTATGCATGGGTCAATGCACTTTTGCGCCGCTATAGTACACTTAAACTAGCTCTCACTTGTTTGCTAAACTACAGCGATATAGTGAAATGTAATCACTGCACCAAAATAAGAACATGGAGCAAGGTGTGGTCTAACATGAAAAAGTATTTCCTGCAGCATTGTGCTTTGATGTCTCCCGTTGGAGTCATAATGCTACAGAATGAGCTCATGCAGGGCTTTCATTTCAAGTAGAAACAGCAAACATTCAACATGTGCATGGCAAGGTAGATGATATTCAAATCTGTCCTTGTTTCATCTAAAGAACTACAAAATAAAGTCCTCATTTCCCAGTAAACATGGTGTTTAAGGCCACAAAAACACTTGGACCTGCTGTGGAGACATAGATACGTATAAAGAAGAAGAGAGGCTGGAGAACGGTAGGGTGGAAACAAACACTGTACTGTACAACAGTACAGAACAAAGAAACAAGGAGGAAGAAGAGCAGCAGAAGATTAAGAGGGGAGAAACCAGAGCAACGGGCAACCAGAGAAGGAGAAGGAAGAGGAGGAAAAAAATTATATGAACAGCGGTACAGAGGAGATTGTCATTTCAAGCCTTCACATTGGTAACAGGATACGGCCGTGACGCTCCAGCAGCCTGCAGGTCACCTCAGCTCGCCACCTCATCTCTCTCTCTCTGTCTTTTATTCTCCACCTACCTGTCTATCTGTCTCATATCCAGACCTACAGTTAATTGTAACGCTGTGGCAGAACAGGAGAAAGAAAGAAAAAAAAAAAACAATGTAAATCCAGAGAGAGTTGGGTACAGAATCAGAGGGGAGCTGGGCAACTCACTGCGATTCTATGAACTCATGTTTGGTTGTGACTTTGTGGCCACGTGGGACACACACAGGGCATTTGGTCAGGAAACCAGGGACAAGCTGAAGCATGAGGATGGGGGAACTCTTGATACTTACGTACTGTCCATGAGCACTACCTGTAAAGCTCCATCTGTCATTCGTTCCCATTATTTTATAGGTAGTATGAATTTAAATTCAAGTCTGAGACTAAATTTTGGAAAAGTGGGAAAACAACTCTGACTCAGATCAGACAAAATATTGAAAAAAACATTCAAAACAAAAGTCATTAACACATGAAGTCATTTGCATCCTACTCTCTCATATTTTGATAATGTATCCACAGTTCCCATAGCATAAAAATGCACTTCCCCATCATTTTGTGTCCAGCTGTACTTCGGTAGCGGCGTCATGTACCTGACTCTTTTAAGATGCTGAACATGTTTAATTATGTATACTAGCTATATACTATATATGCTATGAAACACTAATTTATCTTGTAAAAGTAGACCAACTGAGGGGTGGGAGGGTGTGTTTCGATTTGATTTTGATCTGTGTCTGTTTGAACAAATATAAAACTGGAAGATGTGTAAAGATGATGTGATGTCCTAATAAAACACATTTGTTAACTAAATTAACACATGACGTCAAGCTTAGACCAAATGTATTGATTCATATTAAAAAAAAAGTTAAAAACCAGCTTTAACCCTTCATACTTCACAACAGCAACAGTTTTCATGTACTTGAATGCATCATTTCTGTGTGGTGCACAAAGTCAGTTCACCTTCAGGTCCAACTGTATTTTGGCATCATATCAGTTTCATTCAGACACTTTTAATATAGGAACAATTTGTGGGAAAACAACAGAACTGAACCTCTCACTGCTGACTGTGACTTCCTCTGCAGCAGCTTTCAGAGATAAAGGCCACAGTGCTGTCCAGCCATGCAGGGCTGGAGTCAGCTGCCCCCTGCTGTCACTGTGTGTTACTGCAGGACTGAACCCTGCCTGCTGCTGCTGCTCTCCTGTCTGATGGAGGAAAAGGGAGAAAGATCAGAGACTTTGAATCTCTGCAGAGGGACTCTGGATAAAGATCAAACTTACTTATAATCTCCTGTGAACATCAAAAATAAATGCATTTCCCCTTTCATACTCAGTGTTTAAGTATTTGACCTAAATGTGATGCATTATACATCAAGAGAATATCCTAATATATATATTTGACTTATCTGCAGCCCCATAGGCACCATACGTCTCGGTGTAATGCAGGCATCTCCACACTCTTATCTTGATGTTCAGGTTTTTGTGCAAGTGTGTGTGTGTGTGTGTGTGTGTGTGTATGAGTTTAAATTGAAAAGAACAGCGGTTCAGGGTTTACTTCATAATGCCAACACTGATCAATAAATCATTTTCAAACATTGCTGATCAGAGAACACACGTGTGTGTGTGTGTGTTTGTATTCATGAGAGTTTCTGTCTCTTTGTGTTCATGCAGCAGGAAGGGAATGATAGCAAGTAGAGAAGGGTATGTGTGTATGTTTATGTGTGTGTGTGTGAGAGAGAGTGTGTGTGTGTGTGTGAGTGTGTGTGTGTGAGAGAGAGTGTGTGTGTGTGTGTATACCAGTGCAGTATATGGTCTATGCAGTATAGAGCAATGGAGCATGTTTTAATGACAGAACACCTCAGTGACCTGGGGGGGGGGGGGTGAATACACACACATAGACACACACTCTGTGTCTCTGTCTCTGTACATTCCCCTCTCTTTGTCTCTTTCGCTGTGTGTATAGTATTTACTCTGTGTGTGTGTGTGTGTGTTTATCTGGCTTGCACAGTGAGTGTGTTGCCTGCTGCGTGTTAGTGTGTTGGTGCTGGTGCAGCTCCATACGTCCTCTATAGGAGCTGGTACTGTATGAGGCTGATCTGCTGCAGGGCTGAATGACTGCTCAGCTTCATTGTTCCCATCTACCACTCTTCTTCTCTCTTCTTCTCTTCTCTTCTCGTCTCTCTTCTTGTCTTCTCTTCTCTTCCTATCTTCTTTCTCTGTTCTTCTCCTCTTCTTCTCTTTGTCTTCTTTCTTTTTCTTCTGTTTGTCCTCTTTTTCTGTTCTCCTCTCTTTTTTCCCCTCTCTCCTCTTTTTTTTTCTTTTTTGTGTCCTCTTCGCTTTTGTCCTTCCTTGTCTTCTTGTCTGTTGTCCTCTTCTTTTCTTACCCATTTTGTCCTCTTTTTCTCTTCTGTTTTGTCTTTTATCTTCTTGCCTCCTTTGTCCTCTTCTCTTCGTCCTCTTTTTTTCTCTTCTCCACACTTTTGTCCTCTTCTCTCTTTGTTCTCTTCTTCTTTTTTGTCCTCTTTGCTTTTGTCCTCTTCTTTTCTCTTCTGTTTTGTCATCATCTCTTCTCTTCCCCTTTGTCCTCTTTTTTGTTGTCTTTCTTTCTTCTCCCTTTGTTTTTGTCTTCTTTTGTCCTCCTTGCTTTTCTTCTGCCTTTTGCCCTCCTCCCTCCTTCTCTTCTCCTTTGTCCTTGTCTCTATTGTCTTCGTCTCCTCTGTCTTTATTCTCTTCTTTGTGTCCTCTTTGCTTTTGTCCTCCCTTTTCTTCGTGTTTCTTGTCCTCTTCTTTTCTCTTTTTTTCGTTCTTTCTTCTCATCTCCTTTGTCTTTGTCTTCATCCTCTCTTTATCTCCACATGTCTTTTGTCCTCTTCTCTATTGTCCCTCATAGTCTCTTTTTTTCTTTTCTTCTCTTCCCTTTTCTGTTGTCTTCCTTTCTTCTCTCTATGTTCTTGTCTTCTTTTGCTTATGTCCTCCTATCTCTTCTTCTCTATGTCCTGCTCTTTCCATTCTTCTGTTTTCTTTCTTCTTTTCTTGTCCTATCTTTCTCTTCATCTGCCTTTTGTCCTCTTCCCTTCTTCCCTCCTTCTCTGTTTTCTTCTCCTCTTCTCTCTTTGTTCTCTTCGTTGTGTCTTCTTTGCTTTTGTTCTCCACTCTCTTCTTCTCTGTTGTCCTTGTCTTTCCTCGTCTGTTTTATCTTCTTTTTCTCTTCTTTTTCGCCTTCTTTCCTCCTTCCTGTCTCCTTTGTCCTCTTCTTCTGTCTTTTATTTCCTCATTCTCTTCTCTTTGTCTCTTTTCTCTCTTCCAATCTTTTGTCCTCATATCTGTTGTCTTCCTGTCTTCTCTTTTTGTCTTCTTTAGTCCTATTTGCTTTTGCCCTCCCATCTCTTCTTCTCTATGTCCCACTCTTCCCATTCTTTTTCTTTTGTCCTCTTCCCTTCTTTTTTCTCTTCTCTCTTTTCTGTTGTCCTTTCCTCTCCTCTCTTATCCTCTCCTTCTTTCAATTCTGTCCTCTCCTTCTTTCTCTCCTCCCTTTCCTCTCCTCTGGGTGAGATATTGCCTCTGTGATGCGTTGTGACAGTGACGTTAATGGAAGCACTGTACATTTAACGACCTATATCTCCGGAAATTCCTCTGCCGCTTCTCGTTGCTCACACACACACACACACACACACAAAACAATACAAAACACAATCAGTGCGGCAGATACAGGTCTGTACACCTGTAAATGCAGCAGATATGTGTTGTTGTTGTTGTGTCCTTGACAAAAGATTAATGAGATTATTGGATCATGTGTTTATGCGAATGTGTGTGTGTGAGCATCGGAGGACCAGTGTCATTTAACTTGGCGTGGCTGTCACTCGGCTGTGTGTGTGTGTGTGTGTGTGTGTGTGTGTGTGCTGTGATATGAGACACAACTGTCAACAGCACAACAAAAGAGCGAGGGAGTAGCTGAGGGTGAGAAAGAGTAAAGTGAGCAGAAGAGGGTGAGTGGGGATGCAAATGATGAGCGGGAAAAGATGATGAAGAAGAGGATGAAAGAAAAGAAAGATAGATGAGAACGGGTCGGAAAGGAAATGAGGGAGAAAAAGAGAAAACATGAGCGAGGCAGGGCGGATGAAAGAAGAAAGGACAACGGAAAAAGACATAAACAGATTATTAACGGTACACTGGTAGAGATGTTGTATGTGCCATGATATGGATTTGACTTTCATTACAATGTACGACAAAGAGAGATCAAGCAAGAAGGGACAAGGCTACGGTTCAAAACTCTGCTTTTTGAATGAAATCCCTCACTGACTCTTATTTGATTTATAGGTTTAGCTTTTTTTAACAGAATATATATAAAACATAGTATTTAAAGTAGTGGTGGGTCATATTATTCCATTCTTTTACTCTTGAGTTTTTCTTTCACTTCACTTATACTTCGTCTACTTCCTTAAAATCAATACACTTTTACCTTTTGGACATTTTAGATATTTGATCTTAAACCTCACAACCTCTACTTGTAATTGCTTTACATAACTGTATTTGATTTTACATTTTAATTATCTCAATTTATCTTTCATATTATCTTACCTAATCGGAAGGATTTAATGGCTTTTTATTAGCTCATTGTGGTGTTGCCTTTTCTCTGTCAGTACATCTCTTTGTTGTTGTTTTTCCTTCTCCTTTCTTTTGTAATTGGCTCGATCACACCTCAATGATCTCTCAAGTATGAATAAAGGTTGACTACTGTCAATAAAACACGTTTCACATGAAAATCCTTCCTTCTAAAGTGGAAACTATTAGTTATTTAATTTGTCACAAAAAAATATATTTGCAACTATTTTGATAATTGATGTTTGGTTTTTTTCTAGCTAAACATGCCAAATATGTGGATTTTTCTTTTCCTCGTCTTACATGATCACCTGTGTGTCTTTGGGTTTTGGACTGTTGGTCAGACAAAACAAGGATATCTTGGGCTCTGATAAATTGTGATGGCAACTTTTTTGTATTTTCTGACATTTTATAGAACATACAATTGTCAGATTAATCGATAATGAAAATAATTATTAGTTGCAGCCTCTCCTTTTCCTGGTAGGCCTTTAATGTGAACTATTTGTAGAAAGTGTTGAGTTTCATTGACAGTTGCTTAACAGCGTTCCATAGCATGGTAAAGGAAAAGCTATTGGAATTAATGAATTAAAACTGTATTTTTTGTTGAAAAGAGAAACTGCAGAGCAGCAGAGTGGTCAGTATGACATGACTGTTGTTGTACTGCTGTGGAAATGAATATTATGCAGAATTGACCTTGTGAGCCATTACAGTACAGCTAACTCCACCCCCTTCAAGCCTTTATTCATTCATAGTTGGCCTTTATTTGAATCCCAACTTTTATTTAAGAAGGTATTGTATTTCTATAGAATGTGCAGGACCCGACCAAATTTCTGGAGGAATCCCTCTATGCCGACGATGTCCTGCTGTCTCTTAGCTTCTGTTCTTCATCCCACTTGTCTGTGCAGCACTTAAAACACAAAAGCTGCCAAACAGTACTCATTAACTCCTATGTATATGTGTAATCGATTCATTAGCTGCATGTATGTTTTGCCTGTATGGGCATCCATTATTACCGGATATGTGTGGTTCTTTTATGTCAGGTTGTCTTCACCTCATGAGAAGTTAAATGTTCCACTGATGTGGTATTCTTAAATTTGTATAACTGGAAAGCTTCTGATTGAGTTCACGAGTCCCCCTTTTTCACCAACATGCCAGTTCGTGCACCTAATTTTGAACCGTTCGGAGCATTTCGACCAAAAATAAATTGGTTCGGAACCTGAAAAGTTGGTTAAAAAAATAGCAGGTTTTCATTGACCTGAACTGCGAACCACGACAGCATCAGTGGGCGTGTCCTATTCTACAGGTTGGAAAGAGAGGATGGAGAAGTCACAATGGTCTCTGATCTACTATGGTAACAGTCTTCTACGTCTTCTGATCATTAATAGTTGGTCCAAAAACAAATATCTATAATAACAGAAGAAAAGCTCGCAGGTAATCAATGCAATCTGCCATCTTGCTCCTACTGTTTACTTCCGTTGTGCAACGCCCTCCGTTGATGACGCATCCTTGTGGTTTCACTCAAAACTGGTGGAAACGCGGGCCGGTTCTCTAGATAGCACCAAGGTTCCAAGAATCCTGAACGGAACCGGTTCAAGAACCAGAGCTCATTTGGTGGAAAGAGGGCAAGAGAGTGACTTATGCTTACGTTTTTTTAAAATGTTGGTGGCAAGAAAGTTACTTTATTTTTTTCTAAATATAAGATTGAAGTACAAAGAATTTGTTTTTAATTCTTTTTAAGGAGTGAACCAAGCAATTTTCACTCAAACCACTTCAATCAGCGGCACATTGTGTACTTGACATACATGTACTTGTACTTGTTGAAAATACAACCTTATGAGTTTCATGTAAAAGTGTGATTGTGATGGAACGTGGTTTGTTGATACCTCCATCACCATTAATCATTAATTGGACAATCCTCTCTGTCTTCTATCTAATTGATTCCCAATAGTGGATGTTATGACAGCTGCTGCTGCAGCTTGTGGGCTTTAATCAAATCCCACATGTTGCTTAACCTTTTCACATCCACTCCAGCTGATTAGCTGGTGCCTGGCAGCACATGCACGATATTTACATTTCTGCAGATATCTGATTAGTTTCATGGTAAACATATAGATCTCTGGAAAAATGTTTGGATGCTAGTTTTCAGGGGATGAAGAACAAGCTGCAGGTGTGTGTGCGCGCATGTGTGTGTGCGTGTGTGTGTGTGTGCGTGTGTGTGTGACATGCCATCAGCCTGTGGCATGTGAAGTTTTGACCTGAGCATGAACTCAACTCTGACATTTGCAAGGTCTTTACCCTGCTGTGTGTGTGCTGGTTATTCGGGCAGCAGTACACATTCCCTGGAGGGCACACACACACACACACACACACACACACACACACACACACATTCTCTGGTTTATCTGTTCAGATGGATGGATTGCAGAAATTGCTAAGAAAAGGCTCTTGGTCTTGCTGGTCTAATAACTGGCTGAGAAAAGTATTCGAGCTATTCTTCAAAACGGTTCATTGTGGCCTTTAACAGCTTATTTCTTTATTTCTTGCTTTTTGCTTCTTTTTTTCTCACCACATATATCCATGAGCAGCCCCAAAACAACACACCTTTAGCGTAGTGTAAAATACAAACTACGCAAATGAAATTAAAGTTGTAATAAACCAGAATTATTCTTTTAATGTTAATGTTGTCTGAGGATTTCCAATACTCATTAAATACAAAGAAAATTTAAATTTATATTTCACATAATGATCTCTCAACCTGATGTTTTTATTTTTTAAATTATACTGTCATTTTGTTTTGTGCAGAAACTGGTTTATGGAGTAAACCAGCACCTAAAAGGATTGTTTTCTTTCCTAAATATATTGTTAAAAAATAAGTTGTTTATGCAAAGCAAAGAAGGCAGGCACATTAAAAGTTAATAAGTTGGAGTTTATTGTACATCATTAATAAATAAATAGCTGGGGGTGTCGTAAGAAAGAAAGTCATAAAGGGAGCCATGGTTGCTTTTATGTCAATTAATCTCTCGCTCGCTCTCTCTCTCTCTCTCGCTCTCTCTCTCTCTCTCTCTCTCTCTCAGGTGTGGAGGCGGAGCTTCTGTCTGAAGCAGCTCCTGTGGTCGTTCTGAGACTCATCGAGGCCGTCGAGAAACACGGTGAGAGAATAAAACACACGTGTTGCGAGCAAATTCATTAGGAACAACATGCAACATTCACTTACTTTAAAGGACTAGTTCAACAATTTTGGGAAATACACTTGTGTGTGTTTGAGTGTGATGTTCAGATGGGTATGAAGCCGGAGTCAGGGTGAAGTTAGCATAGCATAGCATAAAGACTGGAAGCAGGGGGAAACAGCTAGCCTGGCTCTGTCCAAAGTGATAAAAACTCTCTCTAAAGACCTCTAACGTTCACTGATTAACATGTTGTATCTTGTTTGTTCAACCTGCACATAAACAGAAATGTAAAAACAACAATTGTCGAGGGAGTTACATGTTGGAGGTACTGCCTTAGGACAAAGGCAGGCTAGTTTTCCACTGGTTCCAGTCCTTATGCTAAGCCAAGCTAACAACATCCTGACTCCAGCGCCGGATGTAACAAACAGACGTGAGATTGATATCCATCCTCTCGTTTCACAGCTTATAAACAGCTATTATTTAAAAAAGTCAGCTTCCTCTCAATTATAATTCAGCAGGAATGTATGAAAAATGTAACTTTAACTCAACATCAGTAACCTGGAGCAGCAATAGCAGATTTTACATAATTAGAAAATAAAGTATAATATATATCAGTCAGTAGTGGCCTAAAGGAGAAACATGTTCTCGGGCTGACGCATCAGTTTTCTCAGCTGACTTCCTCTCTCTCCTTCTACCTGTTTTTTCTGCAGGTTTGAACAGCGAGTCTCTGTATCAAGCTCCTCCAGTAGCCTCCAGTGGACCTGCAGAGCTGCGACAGGCTCTGAACTCAGGTACGTACTATTATTGAAGGACAGAAATTCAATCAAATGTGCGGATTGCATTTCTCTGTTTTACATCATCGTAAATGGAATATCTTTTGGTTTTGGACTGTCGGTCGGACAAAATAAGCAATCTGAAGATGTCGTTTTCGGCTCTGGAAACTTGTGATAGGCTCATTATCTGGTACAGTATGAATATCCAGCACACCATTTTACATACAGCTGGTTAGAAGCACAATTAAAGTCTTGTCATTTTTAATTGTGCCTTGATGCTGTCGGACTTCATAAATTAGGCAGCAGAATTCTATATTGTATCTAATGAATAATGAATTTGATGAGAAAATGTGTGAGGGGATCCACCAGTGAGATGCAGGACGAGTGTCCCTCACACTCACCACAGTCATTAATTAAGCCATGCAGACAAACATTCAGCCATTCAGTGGCTCTTCTTCCTTCATATCAATGTTATAACTCAATACCACCGCTCCTTCTTAGTACCAGGTGCCAAATATCATGCAGTTATTGTGGCTGGAGCCATAACGACCATTTACACAAGAGGCGGCTATCTCTGAATGCCAAAAAGCCTTTATTTTAACAGATTAACAGAGCAATGTTACAGATTCCATGTCTGAAAAAGTGTGCAATTTAAAGTGAGAAAAACAGACCTTAAAGATGTGCAGTGGTGTGATATATTTAGATTCTCTGCCGGTACAAACCTACAGCAACATATGATGTGGCATTTCTTCACTTGCATTAAAAGGCAGCAACACTTACAGTATATCCAGTCTTCAGTGCTGTGAATCTCTGCACAGTAACATGCTGTAGAAGCAACAAGTGGCTTGTCACCAACAGCCAAAGCTCCCAGATCTGATCTCCTGCTCTCCTCTTTGTATTTAAACCAATACAAACTCCTGCTGAGGCTGTACCGGGTCGTATCGGGCTGCTGAGGCTGAATGGAGCCGAAGTCACTCAACATAAAAAAGTTGGCCAAGTTTGAGTTGCTGAAGTTAAGGTTTGGCACCACCAGGGAGTGCTCTGACTCCGTACTTTATTTTGGGAGCGAGGTGGGGAACTCACAAAATCAGACTCTGAAGAGGAGAGAGAGGAGAGAGGAGAGAGAGGAGAGAAAGGAGGGAGGGAGGGAGGGAGGACTAAAACATTACATCACCTACAGTTTGATGCTAGTGATAGGAAAAAGGTTATTCAATGCAGATTTTTCATTTGTCCTGGTGTGACATGCACATGACATTTAGACCTTTGGTCTTATTTATGCTTACTCACCGGCACATCTAAATGAAATCATTAGTCTAATTTGCTCCTGTGCTTTTCCTGCTGTGATAAATCCATTGTCACACGAAGCTCACAGAGAAATAACTATGACGACTATGAGTGTTACTAGTTGAGACTGCAGCTGGACCTCATGTCTTGAATAATGACCAACAGGTAGAAACAGAACGTCAACAAGTGTTTTGGACTGTAATATTCAGGGAGGTAGTTATGAGGAGTTTAATGCCTTCAGACAGTGAAGTCTGATTGATCTGGGAAAATCCACACATTCATGTGCTGACACACATATGTGGTACCATGGCTACCATGTGATTTAGCACACTTACAGTATATCTTACACAGAATGCTTAAGAGAGCGCTTCCTCGAGAGTTTACAGTCAGCAGTTGGATTTAATTGTAGTCTAGCTTTTGAATTCGTGCTAAAATGATATACGTATCTACTATCATAAAATCCGTGGTTGGTCTGTTTGCTTTCACACAACAAACAAACCACTTGGAAGCGGACTGAGACCCTCCTGTTCACGTGTTCTTGGACTGATTGTTTGGTTCGCACCAGAGTTTGACTGACAGCTTTCCACACCAGCCTAAAGGAACCAAACAGGTTGGTTCTGAGAGCACCCTAAGGAATAGATTCATCTTGGTCTCAGGTTTACAACTTTGCAACAACAATGTGAAGAATATCCTATGACAGCTTACCACTAAAACACTGCATGAAGTCGTGTAGAGTTCAGTGTGGAGAAGATAAAAGTCTACTTTCATTTTGATTTAAGCAGTCAGGATCATGAGACCCAAAATGAGAATAAATGACTTGTTGTGATGGATATTTTTCTCAGTGCACATCCAATTTTCTGCAGAAAAAGTCAACAACTCTGCAAATCCAATAGAGTATGTTGAGCATGAAGAATAGATTTAGTGTAGAAGAAGACATGCACACACACACACACACACACACACACACACACACACACCTGGCCTCCTTGGGCAGTGGTGGGAGGTCAGCATGGGGCCAGAGATATGCACATACCCAAAGTCATTGACTGAAAGGAGCTGACATGTAGGCACTCAGAGGAATTTAGCATGCAGGCTTGACACGCACACCCACATATATGTTGAGACAGAAAGGGGGCTGCATGAGAGAAAACCTTCGCACGTTATGGTGGAAAAGGCCGAGAAATGCAGCCGCTGACATCCTGCAGTCACACCGGCTTTGTGTACAGTAAGCCGTCTAATAGACATGGACAGATCCTATGGAATAAATATGAAAAGCGGTCGCTTGTGTGCAGATTTGTGCTGACATGTGGCTGTGAAGTTACGTGAACACACACAAAGGAAAAGAGTGGTTTGACTGTTGGAGGACTGAGAGGGATGATCTGATGACTCTGTGATGTGTGAGAAAGCCTGAGGAAGGACGGCGGGAGGGCAAAGAGAAAGAAAGAAAGAAAGAAAGAAAGACATGTCTCCTTCTCTTTGCCTTGTTGTTACATATAGAAATATCTCTGTCTTTTCTCATTGTCACAGTTGTCTGTTTGAGGCAGATGAGATGAAGGTAAAGAGGAAAAATACGTTAAAATGTCTGCAGTCACACCTAATGGTTGCTTCAACAGAAAGAAAGAAATTAACCCTTTGAACCTGTTGCTGTTTTTGCTTGGTTTTCACATCCTTTATTTTCAGGCTTATGACTGTGGTAATACATGTTAAATTCAGAATAAGTTAGGTGAGGTGTTTCTAATATTCCTCCCCCCGTCATCAGAATTAGAATCAGAATCAGGTTTATTGCCAGTTTGGTTTACACATATAATGAATTTGCTTGGGTATTTTAGTGCATAACAATAAACATTATAAGTAGAAAATATTTAAAAAAAAAGATAAAGCAAGTACTGCAAGTCAGTGAGCATAAATAGAAAATAGAAAATTGACAATAAGATATGAAAAAATATTATAAAAAATAAATATAAATAAAAAATAGGTACAATATGTTATTTAAATGACACTTTTGTGCAGGGATGTGCAAAATATTGAGCAGTGAATGTGCAAAAGTTCACAGTATGAAATATAAGAGTATTTGCAATGTGCAAGATAGTACATAATAGATACAGATATGCATGTATGAAAATATGAATGTAAATACATGTGGGGACACCTTTAACTATGACCTCAGTAATAAACATATAATTGAATTTACACTTTTCCAACGTTTTAGAGCGTCACAGCGGTGTCATCTGGCCCGTCTCTGCTCGACTCGAGCCGGCTGATGGCGTCGCCTGCTGCGACTCAGCTAGTCAAGTCACCAGTGGCTGGTTTTAGAACCTAAGGCACGTCACCTGTTTCAGCAGCCAATCAGCTCATAGCGATGTCAGCTGGTCATCTCGATCCCTCGTGTTTTTTCATGTTTTTGCCGTTTCATCAATACTAGAAATGCAACTGTAGCAAGTAACTCACTATCACTGTCCTCATTCATATTTTAAGATGCTGCAAATTATATCCAGCTACAAAAAAAAGCCTGAAAATTTGGCAGTTAGAACAGAAGTACAGAGAGTCGTTGCTATGGAAACGATACACCGTCTCGTCTAGTCACATTGGTGTAAACTGGCAGGTTTCAGAGCGTTGCAGACCAGGTTAAAAGTACAGGTACCTTCAACTACAGACAGTTTCTCCAGATCCTCTCAGCATCATTGTCATCATAACTGACAGGATTAATAATAATAATAATAATAATGTCCAAAACAAAAGTCAAAACACTTTTGTTAACATGTTAACAAAAGATAACATGTAGAATGAAGTGAGATGCTGCAGTTAATGACCCACATCAGTGTTCTGCAGAACTGGTTTGGTACGTTTCATGGATCATTATTAGAACACGATGCAACATCAATCACTCTGCAGGAGCAGCATCAGGAGGAGCTGCTGCAGCGCTCTGCCTCTCTTTGTTGTGTGTTTGTGCTGCATGAGTTATGGAATAATGTTACGTAACAGGGAGTTGTTGCATTACAGGCACTCTCAGGTTATTCCACAGCCTCAGATCCCGCCTAATTGATCCGTGTGTGTGTGTGTGTGTGTGTGTGTTTTATTTCTCTATTTTCTTGGTTGCTGCTGCATATGTACAGTATTTTCCTATCAAAGTGTGTGTGTGTGTGTGTGTGTGTGAGTGTCACACAGGCTCAGAAAGCTTTCTAGAACATTACCTCATCTAGTTGACCTCCGATTGGTACACGGCCTGGACGTTGCCATGGTGATAGCTAGCCTTTTTTAGCCGGTTGGTTCTGCCGTGCCCACACATACCGCTCAGTGTGTTGGCCCAGTAGCTCTCAGTGTGTGTGATTCTACTTCTATCTTTGTGAGGACCAGATTGAGTTTTAGACTGTGAGGGTGACGACATTTGTGGGAAGTGAAAACATTTTGGACAGTGAGGACATTTTCTTAGAGTGAAGACACTTTTAAAGGTATAAACATTTGGGAAAGTCAGGACATGTTTTTAAAATCTGGGACATTTTGGAAAGTGTGAACCTTTATAGATGGTGGAGACATTTTAGATAGTAAGGACATTTTTAGGAAAGTGGAGACATGTTTTGACTTTGGGGACATTTTTGCAAAGTGTGGATATTTGTGGAAAGTGAAGACATAGTTCGACTGTGAGGACAAGCTTGGAAGACATTTTTGGACTGTGAGGACATTTAAGCAATGTGTGGACATTTATAGAAAATTAGGATTTTTTTTGAAAAGCAAAGACATTTTGGAAAAAAAGGAACATTTAAGAAAGTGAGGACGTTTATCAAACTTTGGGACATTTTGGAAAGTACAAACATATTTTGGACAGTGAGGACATTTTTTAAAGTGAAGACATTAAAGGGTATAAACATTTGGGAAAGTCAGGACATTTTTTGAAAACTGAGGACATTTTGGAAACACTTGTGGAAAGTAAAAAGAAGACATTTTAGGAAAGTGAGGACATTTGCAGGAAGTGAAGACATGTTTTGACTTTGAGGACATTTATAAAAAAATTAGGACATTTTTGAAAAGCAAAGACATTTATCAAAATGTGGGACATTTTGGAAAATGAGGACATTTTTAAACAGTGAGGACATTTTTTTTGGAATGTTAGAACATTTTTACAAAGTGTGGACATTTTGGATGGTAGGGGCATTTTTTGGGCAGTGAGGACATTTTTTTGGAAAGTGATATCAGTTTTTGGAAAGTGAGGTTATTTTTTGTAGAGAGGGAAGTGTGGACAGTTTGGACAGTGAGGACGGTTTGTCCAGTCTTCACTTCCTCAAAGGCTGTTTGAGGGTTAAGACTTGTTTTTTGGATTAAGGTTAGAATGAGGTTTAGGTGAAGGGCTAGTGTGTTAGGGAATACCTTATGTTAAAGAGTGTCCTCACAAGTATGGAAGCACAAACATGTCTGTGTGTGTGTGTGTGTTCATGAGTAAGTGGGCATATGGGCATTTTCATCACTGCTGGGTTTGTGTGTGTTTGTGTGTGTGTGGCAGTGTCTTGTGTGTCTGTTTGTACACTTTGACCTAGTTAGACTTTGTATGATGATTACATGGACGTGCTAACAAACACACACACACACACACACACACACACACACACACACACTGTGCCAACTGGTCAGGCACAGAGTGGGCAGCCTCTGTTTTGGAAATGATGACTCATGTTGGCTCAGACTGTAGCAGAATATACTCTGTCCTCAATACAAACTGTACATACATTTAAATATACATGCTAACACAGTGTACATACAAACATATAGAGACATACTGCAGCTCACTCACACTCATAAACAATCAATAATCATTTATGTGTGTGTAATAAATTCTCAAACTTTAACAGACATAATGAGAATCCTCTCCTCCTCCTCTCTCCTCTCTCTCTCCTCTCTCTCTCCTCTCTCTCTCCTCTCCATCCACCTCTTGGTTCAGATAAATGGAAACATACTTTCTTTCTCCCCATCCTCCCATCCAATCCGTTAACTGCGCACCGCTAACAACCGATCAACCAATCTGCAGCCCTGGAACCATTAAATAATCTTTTATTTTACTGCACCTCCTTTATGTACTCTTCCATCTCCCCCCTCTCTCGTCCCTTCTCATCTTCCATCTCTTTCTCTCCCTTTTTTTATTCACTCATTCATCACCGTCCCTTTTCTTCCCCTCCATACCTCGGTGACAGGAGCCGCTGAGTTCAGCAAAACACAAATTAAAAGAGCTCCTCTGCTCCATCTCTCCATCCCTTTTTCTTCCCCCTCCATCCCTCCATCCTCCTCGTCCTTCCTTCCTCTCGTCTGTCGGCCCCGGCCCTGCTATTGGTCAGAGGTGATGTCATCATCTTCCTCTGGCGCCCGTCAATAACCTATCAGAAGCCGGTGTTTTTACAGTCAGCTGGGGAGCGAAGAAGTGCAACCACACACACACACACACAATCACACACTAACACAGTGATGCACAATGGACGTGAGGTGGAAACATAAAAGCTTCTGGCTGCAGAGGTGTGTCAGTGTGTCTTAGTAGAAGTATCTGGTAAAATTGATGAGTGGTTCTTTGTCACCAAATGCAGCAAATTCCAAGTTGTGCAGTGTAAAGAAAAACAGCCTTCTATTCTGTTTCTTTTTCACCTGGGAGAGAAAAACAAGATAGAGATGCACATCCATGTGTGTGTGTTTGTGTCTGTGTGTGCATTATTTATCTGTCTGTAGAGTTGAACTGTAGCTGCAAATATGCAGCTCCATCCCAAGGTATTGCGTTCATATTTGACAGTTCTGTACCTCACTATTTACGTCCAGTGCCAATGTTCAGTGCAAATGCAGGAAGGAGTATATTCTTCATGTAGTGACACATAAAGTCAGGGTGTCAGGGTGGGGTGATAGATGGGCGTGTAGGTCGTCTAACTTTCACGCAGGAGACCGAAGTTCACGTAACAGACCATATTGTAGTTGCCAGTGGCAGATACTTTTCAGAGGGAGAACTTCAATAAAGGGGTCACTGGACTTGGTAGGTGTTTTGCAAAATTGTCCAATCGTGACGTTTGTGTCGGGCGTTGTAGGTTTTTGATGGTGGATACAGATGTTTTTAAGTTTGAAGTTACTGATACACTACTGCTGATATTTACTGTATCTTTGACTATTTTTGTGCCACAAATTATTGTCTCAAAGCATTCTAGCCAGATGTTGAAAAGGTGTAAATGCATCTGTCTCTCTACGACATGTACATAATCTTTACTCCTCACAAGTGAAGTTTATCTTTGAGTTTGAAAGCTTATCAGACACCAGAACACTGCACAGCTGTTTATAATACTATGAGAAAGGCTTTTACAGTTGTGGAAAGTTACGAGAATGATTGTATCCTCCTTCGCGATGATCGCCATGTAAACAGTAGAACTATGAATTCATGTTACAAAGAAATCTACCAGGAACGTGTGCTGGCACAAATCTGACTTGCTGGATGACGTTGCAGAAAAAGTTGAGCCAGGTTCAACTTTGTGTGCCGGACGACAAGCCTTTTCTGCCACATTGAGGATGCAAACGCAGACGGCTCATTGTAATGGGCACTGTGATTTTCTGCACTGAACATGTCTTTGTTTGGAAAAATGTGCAGCAGGCGAGGTGAATCGTAATAACGTTAAAATTCATATCTGTGTGTTTAGATGAAAGTCAAAATGGCAGATATCTGATTGATCTGGTGACATGTTTACACACTGTTACTCTGTGGTAAAAACATAACCTTATCTTTCCACTGAAACCTTGAATATTAAAGAGTAACTGGTATTTTTAAACCTGGGCCCTATTTTTTACAAATTCTGGGGTCTAAATGACTAATACTTACCAAAGGTTTTGGAATTGGTCCAGTAGGTCGCCCCAGCCAGCAGCCGGGAAATGGGCTGCAATGGCTGCAATGTAATCCTTTGGGGCAATTGCGCCTGTGAAAAGTACGTTTGCTACTGACAGGCTCAGACTGTTATTCTAAGAGTCTGACAACATTATGGAAAGGATCCCTACAGTGACAGACCTTTTTGTTAAAGAGTAAGATCCCTTTTGTTTAACCAGAAACAGAAAGTCTCGCTCTGAAATCTCGCGAGAGGTCGAGTTGTTGCAGGAAGACGACAGTGGAAACATGAGACAGAGTTGGAGAGAAGAGTTTACATAGAGGAACTGCTAGCAAGAATTTATTTCCAAAGTCATGGCTGAATATTTAGCTGATTTCAACAATGTAGATGAGGCGTTCGATGGCCATCCCTGTTTATTGGAGCCAGAGTATACGGATCTTCCTGCAACAGTAGCTGCAGTAGTCAAAGTCGACCAAATTCAAAAATGTACATCACACCTACAGAAGATTCTCTTCAGCACTGTCCTCCTCCTCCTCCTCCTCCTCCTCCTCCTCCCTGAACAAGCTCCCAGCATCCCATTCAATGATGTCATCTCTCACACAGCGCTGACACACTGTCTGCGGATACTGTGGATTTATTTACTGCATTTAAAAGCCTTGATCGCCTGCATATATACAGAACATATGTACCTCTTTTTCTCCT
>VMKM01003326.1:0-39750 GCA_008360985.2 Macquaria ambigua | reverse complement strand
AACCTACTACTCATCATTAATAGAGGAAAATAAGAACAACCCCAGGTCTCTGTTCAGCACTGTAGCCAGACTGACAGAGAGTCACAGCTCTGTTGAGCCATGTATTCCTATAGACCTCAGTAGTAACGACTTCATGAGCTTCTTTAATGATAAAATTCTAACTATTAGAGACAAAATTCGGCACCTCTTGCTCTCAGTTGGTACTGACTTATCTTCAAACACAGGAACCTTAGAAACAACTGTAAAACCTGATGTACATTTAGACTGCTTTTCTCCCATCAACCTTTATCAGCTAACTTCCATGATTTCCTCATCTAAGCCATCAACGTGTCTCTTAGACCCCGTCCCAACTAGGCTGCTTAAAGTTAGTTAGCATTTCTTTACTAGATATGATCAATCTGTCCTTATTAAAAGGCTATGTGCCACAGTCCTTTTAAAGTAGCTGTAATTAAACCTCTTCTTAAAAAGCCCACTCTTGATCCAGGGGTTTTGTCAAATTATAGACCTATATCTAACCCTCCTTTTCTCTCTAAGATCCTTGAGAAAGCAGTCGCCAATCAGTTGTGTGACTTTCCACACAACAATAAGCTGTTTGAGGATTTTCAGTCAGGATTTAGAGTGCATCATAGCACAGAGACAGCACTAGTGAAAGTTACAAATGACCTTCTAATTGCATCTGACAAAGGACTTGTCTCTGTACTTGTCTTATTAGATCTTAGTGCAGCATTTGATACCATTGACCATCACATTCTATTACAGAGACTAGAACATTTAATTGGCATTAAAGGCACCGCACTAAGCTGGTTTAAATCCTATTTATCAGATCGATATCAGTTTGTACATGTTAATGATGAATCCTCTATGCATGCCAAAGTTAGTCACGGAGTTCCACAAGGTTCTGTGCTTGGACCAATTCTGTTCACCTTGTATATGCTTCCTTTGGGCAATATTATTAGGAAGCACTCCATAAATTTTCATTGTTATGCAGATGATACCCAATTATATTTATCGATCAAGCCAGATGAAACTAATCAATTAGCTAAACTTCAAGCATGCCTGAAGGACATAAAAACCTGGATGACCTGCAATTTCTGATGTTAAACTCAGACAAAACCGAAGTTATTGTACTTGGCCCCGAACACCTTCGAAACACATTATCTAAAGATATAGTTTCTCTAGATGGCATTGCCCTGGCCTCCAGCGACACCGTAAGGAATCTTGGAGTTATCTTTGATCAGGATATGTCCTTTAACTCCCACATAAAACAAACTTCAAGAACTGCCTTTTTTCATTTACGTAACATTGCAAAAATCAGGCACATCCTGTCTCAAACAGATGCAGAAAAACTAGTCCATGCATTTGTTACGTCTAGGCTGGACTATTGCAACTCTCTACTATCAGGCTGCCCCAATAAGTCCCTTAAGACTCTCCAGCTGATCCAGAATGCTGCGGCACGTTTACTGACAAGAACCAGGAAAAGAGATCATATCTCTCCAATATTAGCTTCTCTACACTGGCTCCCTGTAAAATCCAGAATAGAATTTAAAATCCTTCTCCTCACCTTCAAAGCCCTAAATGGTCAGGCACCATCATATCTTAAAGAGCTCATAGTACCCTATTACCCCACTAGAGCACTGCGCTCCCAGAATGCAGGGTTCCTTGTGGTTCCTAGAGTCTCTAAAAGTAGAATGGGAGCCAGAGCCTTCAGCTATCAAGCTCCTCTCCTGTGGAACCAGATCCCAGTTTGTGTACGGGAGGCGGACAACCTCCTCACATTTAAGAGTAGGCTTAAGACTTTCCTGTTTGATAAAGCTTATAGTAGGGCTGACTCAGGTGAGCCCTGAGCCACCCCTTAGTTATGCTGCTATAGGCCTAGACTGCCGGGAGACTTCCTATGATGCACTGAGCTCCTCTCTCCTCTCTCCTCCTCTTCCTCTCCATCTGTACGCCCTCATATCCCATCAATGCTTGTTACTAATTCAACTTCTTCCCGTAGTTGTGTGCTTTCTCTCCCCTGTCTCTCTTCTTCTGTTGCTTTCTGCAGGTGTTTCTGCCTCCAGAGCTGTAGAGTCTGGATCTATGGTTGCGGCCGCCTGCTGCCCCCGTGCTCCTCCTCTGCACCCGCTGCTGCAGCTGCTGTTGCTATTATTATTATTATTGCTGCTGTAATATTGCTCTTAGTATTGTTTCTGTTGGTGTTGACAGCCATGCCATTGCCGCGGCCATTGCGTTACATCTCTGTGTGAAACTGTATTGTGCTGCTGTATGTTCTCTTTCTTCCTGCTCTCTCTCTCCCCCTTCCACCCAACCGGTCGAGGCAGATGACCGCCCACCTAGAGCCTGGTTCTGCTCGAGGTTTCTACCTGTTAAAAGGGAGTTTGTCCTTGCCACTGTCGCATAGTGCTTGCTCGTGGTGGGAAAGGTTGGGTCTCTGTAAATATAAAGAGTCGGTCTAGACTTGCTCTACTAGAAAAAGTGCCCTGAGATAACTTTGTTATGATATGGCGCTATATAAATAAAACTGAATTGAATTGAATTGAATTGTTACAGGACGTCTGCACACTGTCGCCTGTCAGCCGGGGTGGCCTCCAACTCTGTGGCTCATCTTTAAGTTTCACCTGCGGGTTCACACCTGTGGGGGGGGTCTTTGTCTTTTTTAACTTTACTTCTTATTGTGTGTGTTATTTTATTTGCAGCTTTTCTCAGTGAATTCAGTGTTAACGTCAGTTTACAACAACATGCTGAACTAAATCTGCTGCAGAATAATGTGCGAGTTTGATAGTTCAGTTTTGGAGTTTATTGATTAAAGTTTATATTTTCACTTTCCAGTGCTTTTGTATATTATTTTCATATTTATTTAATATAATAAATTATTATATAATATAATAATTATTATTATGTAATAAAACAATTTGTTAGTTTAAGTTTAACTTTAACTTAAGGTTCATTTTTAAAACAATAAATCAACAGATATTATGGTTCAATTCAATCATTTTTGTAAATGATTTATTAAATAATGATGCTACAGACACGCTGCTTCAGAAGAGATTAGAGCTTCTTCTTGTTGTAAATCAGGGGTTCAGCTGCTACGTTTGATCGACACAAGAAGAAACAGAGAGCTAATGGACTTCTTGTCACTCTCACAGTCACCACAGTAAAAAAGAAAGTTTTCAAAGTGAGACATCATCATCATCATCCTCATGGTTATTATCTGTGCAGAAACTCAAAGACAGCAGAGATAATGATGTTCAACATGACTGATGCACAAACAGGCCAGCTGATTGGCTGTGATGGGTGTGGATGTTTCCTGAGAGCAGCAGCTGTTTGATCAATAACTCGATCACTCTCATTATTCAGACCATCTGCAGGATAATACAAACCCACTGACAGTCAAAGTGAAACCACACCTTCATCACCTTCATCATTGTCATCATCACCAGCACCTTCATCACCTTCATCATCGTCATCATCATCGTCACCACCACCTTCATCACTGTCACCATCACCACCACCTTCATCACCTTCATCATCGTCATCGTCACCACCACCTTCATCATCGTCATCATCACCATCACCACCACCTTCATCATCGTCATCACCATCATCACCACCACCTTCATCATCGTCATCATCATCATCATCATGGTCAGCTGACCTCAGACCAGTACAGGGGTCTACAGACTGGATCTAAAAACAGCTGTAACCGTTCTTCATGTTTCTAATAGAAGTGACATTTAAGAGTAGGCTTAAGACTTTCCTCTTTGATAAAGCTTATAGTAGGGCTGACTCAGGAGACCCCTGAGCCACCCCTTAGTTATGCTGCTATAGGCCTAGACTGCCGGGAGACTTCCCATGATGCACTGAGCTCCTCTCTCCTCCTCTTCCTCTCCATCTGTACGCACTCATATCCCATCAATGCTTGTTACTAACTCAACTTCTTCCGTAGTTGTGTGCTTTCTCTCTCTCTCTCTCTCTCTCCTTCTGTTGCTTTCTGCAGGTGTTTCTGCCTCCGGAGCTGTAGAGTCTGGAGCTATGGTTGCAGGCCACCTGCTGCCCCCGTGCTCCTGCTCTGCACCCACTGCTGCTATTACTGTTATTGTTCTTATTATTAGTATTACTATTATAATATTGCTATTAGTATTATTATTTCTATTAATATTAACATCAATACCATTACCACAACTATTACTTTACATCTCTATGTGGAACTGTATTGTGCTACTGTATGTTCTCTTTCCTCCTGCTCTCTCTCTCCCGCTCCCCCCCCCCCTTCAACCCGAGGCAGATGACCACCCACCCAGAGCCTGGTTCTGCTCAAGGTTTCTACCTGTTAAAAGGGAGTTTTTCCTTGCCACTGTCGCCAAGTGCTTGCTCATGGTGGGAACTGTTGGGTCTCTGTAAATATAAAGAGTCGGTGTAGACCTGCTCTATACGAAAAAGTGCCCTGAGATAATTTTGTTATGATATGGCGCTATATAAATAAAAGTGAATTGAATTGAATTGATGAGGAGGTGATGATGATGTGTGTGATCCGTCAGCTCTGGCTAACAGCTAACAGCTAACATGACACACAGAGCACTGCAGGGATGATGATGTGTTTCTGTAGTCCAGTCAGGAAGTTAGCATCGCCCTGGTTCCCTCCACAAACAGCCAATGGGATGTTTCCATTGGATTTTGGATTATTGCAGAAAGGTTTATGATACTGACGCATTTAGTTCAGCAAGATCATCTTCAATCTCCAGAAGTGCAAAGCTAACGTTAGGCTATAAACAACTACACCATGGTCATGACTTCAGCATCACCACCACTAAGAGGAGGAGACTCTTCTTCCAAGTGAGGACCATGAATCTGTTGTCTGTCTGTCTTTCTTTCTGTCTGTCTGTCTGACTGACTGACTGACTGTCTGTCTGAAGAGGAGGAGGAGGAGGGGGTTGAAGAGGACTCTACCTTTCTTTTGGAGCGCTCAGACTTCTTGGACATGTTCTTCATCTTTTTATGAAGATGAAATAAAACCTGGAAGAAAAAGCAGATAAACAATAAGAGCATCTTTGCCTGTAAACAGGAAGTAGGTCAGAGTGTAAAGGTCACACTGTGTTTCAGTTCAGGGGCCACATCCTTCTGAGGACGAAGGCCTTGTTAAATGAGACGGTCTGGTCTACAGAGGATTTCCTACTGGGTCACCAGCTGTTCCCACCCTTAGCCTTGTGTCACAAAGCGCCACTCCTGTCACCTAGCAACTGTTGACAGCTGCAGTTGAGGTTTGAGGTTTATAAGGCCCCGTGAGTTGAAACCCAATACCTACATTTAAAAGTGTAATCCTGCTCGGCCGCTGCCAGTGCATTTGGTGATGCTATGTTCTCCTGCGCGCATATGAATCTTGGTATAGGTCGGGCCACAAAGGATCCAGCCATTGGATCCTCCAAATCTGGGAAAAGAAGGCCGCATTTGAAGGAGCCTCGGAAATTTGACGGTCTTGTTGCGCTGGTGTGACGCATTCGGTCTTCAAATGCAGCCTCTGAAGGAGGCGGCCCCTGAACTGAGAGCTACAGTTAGAAACAACCAGGAGGAAGTCAGGCTGTGCTGCCTTCACAATAAGAGTGCACAGGACACTTCAGAGGACTTTTATTCTGATATTGTGACTCAGCTGCCAGATGAAACATATAAAACTGCTCACAGCTGCTTTGGTTTTTAACTCTGAAGACTTAAAACAGATGTCTATCTGTAGCTACATTTAAGGAAGTGATTCCATCGGCATTTAATTCAATGCCATGTCTCAACATAACAGTTGACTCCTATGCTAACTTTAGTCCCTCCCAAATTGATCATCTTGTTGATAGTGCTGCGGGCTCACTGCAAATGACACTCGACTCTATTGCCCTTCTAAAAAAGAAGATAATAAAACAGAGGAGGTTAGCTCCATGGTATAACCCCCAAACCTGCAAATTAAAGTAAACATCATGAAAACTTGAAAGGAAATGGCATTCCACCAATCTGGAAGAATCACGTTTAGTCTGGCAAGATAGTCTTAAAATTTATAGGAAGGCCCTCCGTAATGCCAGACCAGCCTATTACTCATCATTAATAGAGGAAAATAAGAACAACCCCAAGTTTCTGTTCAGCACTGTAGCCAGGCTGACAGAGAGTCACAGCTCTGTTGAGCCATGTATTCCTATAGACCTCAGTAGTAATGACTTCATGAGCTTCTTTAATGATAAAATTCTAACTTTTAGAGACAAAATTCAGCACCTCCTGCCCTCAGCCGGTACTGACTTATTTTCAAACTCAGGAATCTTAGAAACAACTGTAAAACCCGATATACATTTAGACTGCTTTTCTCTCATCTAACTTCAGTGATTTCTTCATCTAAGCCATCAACGTGTCTCTTAGACCCCGTCCCAACTAGGCTGCCTAAAGAAGTCTTACCCTTAGCACGTCTTTACTAGATATGATCAATCTGTCCTTATTAAAAGGCTATGTGCCACAGTCCTTTAAAGTAGCTGTAATTAAACCTCTTCTTAAAAAGCCCACTCTTGATCCAGGGGTTTAATCAAACTATAGACGTATATCTAACCCTCCTTTTCTCTCTAAGATCCTTGAGAAAGTAGTCGCCAATCAGTTGTGTGACTTTCTACACAACAATAAGCTATTTGAGGATTTTCAGTCAGGATTTAGAGCATCATAGCACAGAGGCAGCACTGCTGAAAGTTACAAATGACCTTCTAATTGCATCCGACAAAGGACTTGTCTCTGTACTTGTCTTGTTAGATCTTAGTGCCGCATTCGATACCATTGACCATCACATTCTATTACGTCTGCTCCATTCAGGCCACACTGTGGAGAGGGCCTCCGTCGAGGTCAGAGAGGAGAAGAGGTAAGAGAGGTAAGAGAGCGAACAAAAGCAGAGCTGGAGTTTTGTTGGCCTGGTCAGGGGCATCATCCAGGAGACGTCAGGTTACAGTTACAGGAAGTGATTGGAGGAGAGGCACAACTGTAAGCGTAACAACTTAAATTTCAAAACAAAAGTTCCATTTACATCACACAATGAACGAATTCATATGTGGAGTTCCCGTGGTCCCTACAATGCCAAAGTTAATCACGGAGTTCCACAAGGTTCTGTGCTTGGACCAATTCTATTTACCTTATATATGCTTCCTTTAGGCAATATTATTAGTAAGCACTCCATAAATTTTCATTGTTATGCAGATGATACCCAATTATATTTATCGATCAAGCCAGATGAAACCAATCAATTAGCTAAACTTCAAGTATTCCTTAAGGACATAAAAACTTGGATGACCTGCAATTTTCTGATGTTAAACTCAGACAAAACTGAAGTTATTGCACTTGGCCCCGAACACCTCTGAAACACATTATCTAAAGATAATGGATACGGGCCCAGCAAGCCCTCATCTCCAGCTCTGCCTGTTACAAAAGGACCACCGACCAACGGCGTACTCCAGCTCCGTCCTATCGGGCAGGTCAAAGGGTCTCCCCTATGCACCGTAACGCACCAGACCTCCCCCGTCCGCATCACGTTCCCTGACCAGCACACAGAGTCTCTTCCTTTTTATATTTTTTGCTCTCTCCAGCACCCCCTCATCTTAGAGTTCCACTGGTTAAAACTGCAAAACCCCACATTGATTGGAGAGCTGGCAGGGTGACAGCAAGGACTGCAAAAAGACTTGCTTCCCCATCAAGTCCCAGCAGCCGTCATCCCCAGCTGTCTCGCTCTCTTCCTCATCTCCCTCTGGGTCTCTTCTCTCCCTCTCCACATCCATTGCAGCAGATCCCAGTTACCCCGACCTCTCCAAGGTTCCCAGCTGCTATCTAGACCTCAAGGAGGTCTTCAACAAGGCCAAAGCCACCTCCCTGCACCCCCATTGGGAATATGACTGTGCCATTAACCTACTCCCTGGCTCCCCTCCGAGAGGTCGGCTCTACTCCCTCTCAGCCCCCGAGCTGCAAGCCATGAAAGAGTACGTGGACTCCTCCCAGGCAGCTGGTATCATCCACCCCTCCTCGTCGCCCGCTGGAGCGAGTTCTTTCTTCGTTGAAAAGAAAGACAAGATCCTCCGCCCGTGCATCGATTACCGAAGCCTGAACAACATAACCATCAAGAACAGGTACCCCCTCCCTCTCATTAACTCAGCGGCTAAACCTCCTGGATCAAGCAGCTCATCTGGGTAGAGTACGCACACAATTCACTGCCTTGCTCTTCCACCGGTCTTTCTCTCTTCCAGTGTGTGTACGGCTACCAGCCCCCCCTGTTCCCAGCCCTGGAGGAGGAGGTCATCGTGCCCTCCGCTCTGGCCCTGGTCCGCTGCTGCCGCCGGTCCTGGATACGGGCCCGGCAAGCCCTCATCTCCAGCTCTGCCTGTTACAAAAGGACCACCGACCAACGGCGTACTCCAGCTCCGTCCTATTGGGCAGGTCAAAGGGTCTGGCTATCCACCCTAACCCTCTCCCACAAGCTGGCGCCCCGCTTTGTCGGCCCCTTCCCGATCTCCAAAGTAATCAACCCTGCAGCGGTTAGGCTTACTCTCCCAAGGACCATGAGAATCCACCCCACCTTCCATGTGGCCAGGGTCAAGCCGGTCAGGAAGAGCCCCTTGGTGCCCACCACCCCCCCCCCCCCCCGCCCCCCCGGTTCGTCGACGGGGAGCCTGTGCGCCACGGCCGCCAGTACCTGGTGGACTGGGAGGGGTACGGCCCGGAGGAAAAGTCCTGGGTCTCGCCCTGGGACACTATGGACCCAAGCCTCATCCGTGACTTCCACCACCGCCATCCTGATCTTCCTGGGCCGTCCGGTGCCGGACATTGAGGGGGGTGACCTGTCATGCTTCGGCTGTCCCTCCTGAGCACCTCTTTCCCCGCCCCCGTGTTCCTTCCCCTGGTGTAATTACCCTGATGTCTCCCACCTGTGTCTTGTTAGCGTCTCTCCCTCTGCGTATTTAGTCTCTGGTCTCCCTTGTCTGTTTGCCAGTTCGTCTTGTCGTGTTTGCCCTCTCCCAGAATTAAGTGCTAGTTCTCCTCGTATTTCTGTTCTTAAGATTGTCTCCAGTGTTTATTTTGTTACTTTCAAGCATTTTTTCCATGCCGTTTCTGCGTGCCTTCCTGAGTGAAGTGATTTTTTGTTTCTAAAGACTGCTGAGTTTTCTGCATCTATTTTGCCTTTTCGCCCTTTTTTGGCAATAAACTCCTGTGTTTTTTGAATCTCCTAGTCTGTGGTCTGCATCTCTGAGTCCATGCCTCTCGTTCATACTGTGATACTCTGTCTCATTCAAGGCATTCCTGGTTTGTTGTGTTCTTGAATGTAGATGTTACGGCAATTCATGATGTATTTTTGTAAGTTTGGGTCCCGGGGAAAAACCAAATTTCTCTTTTGGGTCTTGCGCTGAAAAAGCTGGGAACCCCTGGGCTGGATACCTGGCGGCTGAGAGATCTGCACAAGACGTTTAGCCGACAGCTCATGTAAACGTCGACCTCTGGTGCGTCTCCAACTCTTTTTTAGTATGGGTTCAGTGAATCCTTGAGAGTTATTTTTAATCATTTCTTTTTTATTATCATGGATGATTGGTGCATGAGTTATCATGTTATTATCATATGTTGTGATAAAACAGTCTGACACTGCACAGGACAACTATTTATGACTGTGATGACAATAAAAGCTTTACAGTAGCTGTACAATGTCTCATTCATGTTTGATATGCACTGTATCTGCTAGAGACTGGAATAACAATTACATTCTGAATTTGGGGCTTTTTATATCATCAATTTATAGTTTTATAGTCAAATATTTGCTGTATCTAAAAATAATTGATAATGAAAAAAATTGTAAGTTGCTTATATAAATAATATATAATATACATGTATTTCTCACATTCATTGTGCTTCTTATTTATTAATTTGAGACATTATTTTACTGTTTCAGAGCTGAAATAATTAATCAATTTATCGATAAACAAAAATGAATCAGCAACTATTTTGATAATTAATCGTTTAAGTCATTATTAACCAACAATGTTCCAGCTTCTAAATTTTAAGACTTTCTGTTTTCTATCTTACTAACCTCTTTGTCTCTTTGGACAAAATGAGACATTTGACAACATTATGTTTATCACAGATTGATCGATAATAAAAACAAGTCTCAGCTGTTTTACTTACTGAACACTCATTTATTAACTAACAAGTCAGCTTTGATCGTCCATACCACATGACAGAAACATCACAATACTTTAACGTCTGCTGATGAAGTCATTTTTGATCATCTTTTGACTTTTTGCCTTTGAGAAGAAATCATGCAGGCTTCATTATGTTGGCTAGTCAAATGTCAAAATATTGAAATATTTCTGTATGAATACATGTTTGTATAATACACGATTATGAAAGCTCATCATCTCACCTGCCTCTATATGGAGAACATATTTTATCTCACTGTTTAACTTTCACTCAATATACATCATTTTGTCTGATGAATATTGTTATTATTAATTATTAATTCATCACGACGCCCTACGAGTGGGCAAAACCACTTTTCATCCGTGACCCAGTTTAATCTTAACTTCTACAACTCTTAAATTACTTTGTAGGCGTTTTATTTTGAAACTTGGTTGGTAGGGTTGGTCTCCGCTCGCTTGTCGCAGGTTTTTACGCAAAGTTTTTATGACCATCAGGACTTTGTGTGCGCCCTTTGGTCCCTCTGCTTTGTTATTAATCTGTGTTTTACAGCAGCTGGGAGTCAAACATTATCCTGTTAAATGAGCGCTTTTTTGAACTGACCTTGGTGTAGCAGCAGCTGATGAGCAGCAGCGGCAGCAGGTATCCGATCAGCAGGATGGTCACCTTGTAGGTGTGTTTGGAGGCTCCGGACCACTTCTCCCAGCAGAAGGTGCTGTTGGGGGCGCTGGGGTGGTTGGTGAGGACCTGGTGCTGGGCCACCGGCACCGAGCACACCAGAGACATCGTCCAGATGATGCACACGCCGGCCAGCGCGTTCCCGCGGCTCCGGACACACGAAGACTTCCTGGAGAGCACCACGGCGATGTAGCGGTCCACGGACATGGCCACCAGCGTGAAGATGCTCACCAGCATGCTGACGGTGGAGAAGTAGTGTCCGAACTTACAGAGGAAGGCTCCAAACACCCACTCTGGCAGAGAGTAGATGGTGGCGTGGAACGGGACGCAGAAGACAAGGAAGCTGAAGTCCGCCACGCTCAGGTTCAGGATGAAGATGTTGGTCGGGCTGCCGGAGCGCCTCCCCCCTCCTCCCCCACCACCTCCACCAACTCCCCCTCCGCCGCTGTATCTCACCTTCCCGATCACCACCATCACCAGAGAGTTCCCCACCACCCCCACCACGAAGATCAGCCCGAACACCACCGGCACGATCACCGCCTCCGGCCCGGACCCGCCGCCCTCCGCCGCGCCGCCGCCTCTCGCCTCCTCAGACCGGTTGGATATCGGGAGTTCAGCCCAGCCAGAGGAGTCGTTTCCCGGCAGCAGCATGTTGGAGCTCCCGGGGGGAGCTGGAGGATTAAA
The DNA here is from genome assembly GCA_008360985.2 of Macquaria ambigua. Taxonomy (NCBI): domain Eukaryota; kingdom Metazoa; phylum Chordata; class Actinopteri; order Centrarchiformes; family Percichthyidae; genus Macquaria; species Macquaria ambigua. Next base: position 28,212 of record VMKM01003326.1, on the reverse strand, counting down.
GCAGAGGGTGGAGGAGCTGAAGACCGCGACAGACTGACTGGAAGACCAGGTCCATGATCCGGATCAAACACGTCCAGCAACGGAGTCCGGACTCTACAGACTGCTGGAGACACGGCAAGTTAAGGGAAACAGGGTGTAGTATTTCCTGTCAGGGGATTTCAAAGTAAAACCACATTAGTTTCTGTCATACTTTTACTCTCAGAATTGAATGCGGAACGAGAACACGAGAACAGTCACGAGTGAATTAAAATTATTGTTGTATTTTAAATGAAAATGTTCTTCAAACAGAAACCGTTTCAAAAAGATTTCACAAACAGCAACAAGAAGAAAATCAGTAAGTTTGTCTGACTTAGTTAAAAACATATTTTTACGTATTTCTTATTGTACATTTTACTCTTTTCACCAAAATACCAAAAAAAAATCCTTGCATGTGAAAACTTATTGGTAATAAACTTGATTCTGAATTTGATTCTACAACAAAACTGGGTGAGTGTGATTCTTCAGTACAACACAAAGACTAAATATATATTTATCTCTCACATCTTTCATTAACTCAGTTTAAAACAGTGTACTGTGTTCACTGGTGTCGTCTGTAAGACTGTTCCTCAGATGTTCCCGTTAACATCCAGCCGTCTCCTTGTTTGGAGTCATAAACTGTCTGGACTATTAATACCATTAATAGTATTAATACTATTAATACTTTTAGTAGTATTAATACAGTCACTACAGTCAGTCCTGTAGTAGTCTTGTGTAGCCAGACCAGATCTCCACACTTGGTTTTGGTGCCTGCTTCCTGCGAGCCAAAACAGGTCGTCCACTAATCACAGGGTTGGCAATTCGATCCCCGGATCCTCCCGTCCCCCTAACCCTGGGGCAAAACACTGAACCCCAAATTGCTCCACATGGTCATCAGTGTGTGTGTGTGAGTGTATTACAGAGAACAGACGGTGATCAGACGATGTGTTTACAGATGACAGAGTTCATTTCCTCTCTGATGATTTATATCAGAGAATATAATAACGTGTTTATGACTCTGTGTGTGTGTGTGTGTGTGTGTGTTGTAACAGCCATTGTTGATGCAGTAGAGGTGGACTGCGTGGTGACTTCATTGAGTCCTGAAGCTTTTTCTGATCCAGGATCCGTCCCTGGTCACTAATCTCAGTGGGTTAGTGATTCTGATATGTGGCAGCCTGGACACAAACTGTTAGTGTGTTATGATTGGCAGGTTGACAAAGAAAAGACAGCAGGTGTAAAAGGAAGTCTGTCTTCTCTGATTGTCTCTTACTGTAAAACAGACAAAGACTGCAGTAAAGAAAATTACACAAGTTCACTGTCTCACTGATTTGTTTCAGGTGTCTAAAGAAAAGATTTTTGGACTAAATAACAGACTGAATGACTTGTTAAATGTGGAGTTTCTGCAGTGCAGTGCAAGTTAGTCATCTCTGTTTTCTGTTGTAAAACTCATCCTGTCATTGAGTCCTAAAATCAGATTTTCTTTAAACAAGACAAAGAAATGTGTCAGTGAAGTGTTTGCTTCACTTGTTTCTCCTACAAATAAACTAGTGTCATTCATTACTTCAATTACTTCATTTCTAAAAATTTCCCGAAACAAAGGAAACTGCTGAACAAATTAAATTACTGGAAGAAAAATGAGACTGACAGACTAATGAGGACGTTTAATGAGCAGCTGGAAACAAACTCAGAGTGATGAGTCAAAGTTTTATAACATTTTTATTTTTCCTTTTCAGAGTCTGATGGACTGACTTCTTCAACCTTCATCTCCTGGATGTCCTCAGCACCAGAGGAGTGGTTGTGTTTGTCCTGCAGAGAAAAACAATAAAGTTTAATATATCTGATCACTGAGGTTCACTTTGTGTCGGAGCAGCAACTCTGTCTGATACATATAAATATACAATATACAGAATGCAGGTTTTTATTTGACCAAAATACTTCTGCAAAATGAAGTCAACATGAAAAACATATCTGTGATTATATGAAGGTCTCAGGTCCCAGATGGGTGCACCTTGAATCCAGAACAGACCTTTATAATGGACTAGTTTAACATCACAGCTGTCCTCCAACCTGATGACCAGTGAGCAGCGGTCACCCCCCAGTTCATCTACAGGAGTGGAAACCAGTTTAATCCTGAAACAACAACAAACTGTAAAAACCTCCAGGCTTCTCTGCAGGACTGAACCTTTAAACTGCATTAGACAGCAGCTTTATTCAGACACTCAAATCTGTTCACACTCCTTTTATATGACCTCAGGTCCCTTAAATCCACCTTAAATGAACAGTTCAAACTCCTGAAGCATTAAATGAATGATTGGAGAGTTCATCCCAAAGAGACTGTATACACATGTGAGAGGTGAACAACAAAGTAAAGGTTTCTCTGCGTGTATTTTGTTGAGTCTTTGTTGTTTCACGTCTGCACTGTCCAACATGAGGATATAAATAAAATCAGTCAAAACAAAACTGCTGCTCTCAGAGTTTCCTGAAGTTTTTATGAACCGACTGCAGATTGATATGATCATTATGTTCAGAGTTTTATCCTCTAAAGGACACGTTTTATATTTCTCTCATATCCTTATTAAGTGAAGACATATGTTAACATAAATAATTAAAAGAATCTGCAAAATTAATAAAGTAAACCTTATACACACACACACACTCTCACACACAGTTGTGTTTCCATCACTTCAGAGGACTTTACATTGACTTACATTCATTTCCTGGAGACTAACCCTAACCCTCGTCTTAAACCAAGTCTTCACCATAAAGTATAATGATTTACATTATGAGAACTTGCGTTTTGTCCCCAAAAGGAAGGTGAGTCCCCACAATGTGACTGTGTAAACAGTCCCCACAACAACAGTAATACATGTCCACATACACACACACGGGATCAGACTCTGTTTGTCGCCTCCTGCTGTCAGACAGATGTTACTGCAGTCATGCCTGTTGAGTAAAACAGTTGTTTAAGAGCAATCCTCTCCTGTTTGATGTATTTTGCTCCTAGTGGTTCCAAAGTATAGGATATGCGTTCACTGCTCTCTCTCCCTCTCTCCCTATCTCTCCCGTCTTTTACTTCAAAGTCCAATCACTGCTGAAACCTTTCGAGACCCTTGCAAACTACTTGCAATTCCGGAAATCCCGGAGCATAACTTCGTCAGATCCTCTCTTCATCTCCGAGTCCGGGCAGGTGGTTACTCGGTTCTGGTTCCACCAGCGCTTCAGCCACATACTCTCCTTGTTCGGCATTTCTCTCATCCATTATTCCGGACAGTCCTTCAGGATTGGAGCCGCCACCTCGGCCTCCTGCAATGGCATCCCAGAACACTTAATACAAATCATGAGACATTGGTCCTCTCAGGCGTACCACTGTTACATCTGTTCGGATCTCAAAGATCTCAAATCTGCTCAATATTTTTAGGTTTTTAGGGGTCCGTCGTACCCGGGCGCTACGGTGGATTCCCCATGAAGCTTCCCCACACCACAGCATCAACTGAAGCAGTTCCAGCTCACATCATTATTTTCCAATAAATCACTTAAATGTATCTTGTTGATGGTGTGGTCGTTGCTAGTCAATTGAAGCTATCTAGCAGAATTTCGGGAGCAGGACTACACCTCAATTACGCCACACCCGACATTCCATAAATACCCACCTAACCCTCTCCTCCTCTTTCACTTTCGCATACTGCACCCCCCCCCCATTTCTCTCTTCTCGTTTCTTCCTCTCCTTTCTCCTCTCCGTAGGGTCCTGAAGGGGGTCCGTCGTACCCGGGCGCTACGGCGGATTCCCCACGAAGCTTCCCCACACCGCAGCATCAACAGAAGAACTGAAGCAGTTCCAGCTCACATCATTATTTTCCAATAAATCACTTAAACGTATCTTGTTGATGGTGTGGTCCTTACTAGTGAATAACATAATAATATATAACATGAGGAATATCTCTTTAATAACATAATATATAACAAGTGGAATATCTATCCTTCTAATATCTATCCTGAAATATAAAAACGTGATATTTTGTAACAGCTAACATCAGTCAATTTACATGTAAACAGTAAAATCATTATCTGTGGATCAGACATTTAACACTCAGTGTTTGACTGTGTTCATTTCAGTATATTGGTGAAACATCAGCTACATCAACACCATCTCCATATATACCGTATATATATATGATGGACAAACAGTTCATAAGTATCTACATAAAAATGAAAATGTAATTGAACTTAACTTTAATTTGATTTAATAAGTGAGGGGGACATGCCCCCGCACACCTATTTATATAATAAAAGGACCATTCATACATTTTAGTGTTTAAAAAGTCGAACAGAAAGTTTTTGTTGAATTTTACTTCTTTTGCTCACACTTTATGAATTAAGAATGAGTTCATTTCATGAATCATTTCAACATTCACACAGTCTGCTGACTGTACAGAGTGTTATCAGTGTGACAAGATGTCACACATTAACACACATGCTAACACAGCTGCTGACTGTATGCACTGTCTAAATATATGTGTGTGTGTGCATTCTCTCAGTCATCGCGGTGGAAATTTACTGACATGAGACACAGACATCTGTTCAGCAACATGATTCATATTTAATAAAAACATGATACATAAACGTTTTTATAAAAATGATTCATATATATCAGAAAATTACATGAACCTAAAAGTTGAATCAAAAACATAATCATACAGAAAAAAAACACCACAATGTAGACATAACAAAAAAGTAAACTATATAAACAGAAACACACATATATACAGTATATGCACATATATACATATGGACATAATGAGGTACAATAATAATGAAAACTATAAGACTCTGTGCTTTACAGGTTTGCATTACTGGCTACAAACATCTCATAAGAAGGAGAGAAGTTTGTAAAATGATAAAAGATAGAAACAGAAATGCACTTCACTCAACGTGCATACTCTGAAGATATCTCTCTTTTGATGAGATGTGTGTGAAATATTACTTAAATATTAAACATGTTGGGGTGTATATGCAGCTTAAAAGCTGTGTAACTGTGATGTTACAGACTGCTGAGTAAAATGAACATTGATCTTTATAGAAGAAAATGACTTGAATTGTGTAAAAGTCAATGAGACATGGAGACAGATTATATCCCATAATGGGAGGGATGTAAGAGGAGTGAGTGAGTCTGCTGGTCAAACATTAAAATACACCAAGTCCGTGTAAAGGTGGGGACACACACCAGGATTGTATCTGGGTCAGTCTGGGTCAGTAAGCCTGGGTCTGTTCCAGTCTGGATCGGGTCTGTTACAGTCTGGGTCAGTAAGCCCGGGTCTGTTCCAGTCTGGGTCAGTAGGACCAGATCTGTTCCAGTCTGGGTCCTGGGTCAGTAGGACCAGGTCTGTTCCAGTCTGGGTCAGTAGGACTAGGTCTGTTCCAGTTTGGGTCAGCCAAGGGAGACGTACCTGTAAACAAACAGCTTTACCTGAAGTTGACTCAGATCCAGCTCCCTCTGTATACTCTGCAGTCCTACAGTCCTCCATCCAGGATCTCACCAAACTCTGCTGTTTTCCTCCTTTTTGGTCTTTTCAGCTCAAATGTTTCTGCATATAAACAAGCTGCTGGTTGTTTGATCACATGACAGTTGGTGGGATGGTTGTCTACCTGCAGACCTCCAGAGGTTCAGTGTGGTCTCTGGTGTCATCAGGTTTCTACTGCGTCCTGACTGTTAGAGACTAAAACAACTGTATGTTGGTTTGTGTTTTAGCTTTCAGCTGGTCTTCAGCTTTAGATGTGCTGGAGGTGCAGAGACTCGGGATACCTTCCTCCAAACACTGTGGGAACGTCCCATCACGGAGGACGGCCTCAAGCAGCTGACACCAAGAATTACAAGAGTTATCCTGTTATTCTAAAAAGGTTTTATAAGCCTTCGGATCAGTTTCTTATGAAATGATGTTATTGAGAGGAAAAAGCAGAGAGTTTCATGTTTTGGGGGAAACGTTCTGTGGAAATGTGTCAAAGAAAAAAGCCTCCATGATGTTTAATGGAAATATTGCTGACTGTGTTTTTGTTAGTGAGCATGTTGGTATGATAAAGATAGAACTTGTTTCTTCTGTGACTCATTTAATTCCTTTGTTAGGAAACAGCAAACCTGTTGTATAATGTGCAACAGGAAGAATGTGATGCCTCCTGAATAAAGTTTTTTAACAGAATGAGGAAACAGTTTCAATGAAAGTATTTGCCAAGTCACAAAATGTTGTTGATAGTGTTGATAGTGAATCAATAAAATGTTCACTGACAACTATTTTATTTATTTTACACCAAAATATCAGCTTGTAGCATAAATACACTCTGTTTAGCCTCTGTGTGTGTTAACCCTTGCACTGGTCATTAGAAACTGCACACACAGTCAGTGGGTCAAAACCACTTGCATAATAATGATAATCGCATATCTTTATGTATAACACAATAAAAACTGAATTCTTTCATATATCATCTTGTTGCAGCTTATTTAATAATAATAAATGTCTGACATTTCATCAAACAGACAGATCTGGGGTCTGTTGGAGATGTTCGTTTGGATAAAAACAGCCTGTACTGACTGGTTTCTGATGCAGTCAACATGATTTGTCAGCCAATTGGAGGGCTGGAGGTCGGGGCGTGTGACTCGTGAGAACGCTGCCGTCGCCTCAGGTCTGATAAGCAGCTGACAGCTGAGCTGGACAAACCACCGGCCACTCTGATTGGCTGAGGCCTGGCAGGGTTCAGGGATAAAAGAGCAGCTCGCTCCTCAACACATCATCATCATCACCATGGCCTTCCTCTGGATCGTCTCCTGCCTTGCCTTTGTCAGCGCCGCCTATGGTGAGACCCAGACACACAGACACATAGACACACAAACACACAAGTTTGTGTCTGTTTTCAGGCATTTGGAAACGAGTCGTCTCTGAACACTGATTCTAAATTAAACTCAGACACAGTTCTTTAACACAGAGGAGAAGAGTCCAAAGTGACACCTGCAGGTTGTCGGATAAAATATTCTAAATCTTCAGTTCAGGCAGGTCAGACAGTAAAAACACTAAAACTACAGTTAACGATTGAGCTTGTATCTGAGATCACACGGTCCTGTTAGAGACTGCAACAGTAAACGTCTTACTGGCTTCAGGTCAGCTCATTCAAAACAAGCTGCTGATCAGAATGAGCTCAGCAGGGTTGTATCCCAGTGACCTCCGCCTGCACCTGTACCTGTATCTGTATCTGTACCTGCACCTGTAACTGTATCTGTACCTGTACCTGTATCTGTCTGTTTCTACATGAAGTGTGGCTTCATAGTTCCTGCTGGCTGACACACTTCTTTCAGTTTGATCAGAGATATCAGAATCATGCAACAACAGGAAGCTCAGCTCTTTGTCTTTTATATTTTTACACGTTCTTATTCACTGCTGATGTTTCAGCATGTTGGACCTGATAAAATGACTTCATTCATGATTCAAAATGTGTCGTGTCTTCTTCGTGTGTCTGCAGTTCAGTCGTGTTGAGTCACAGAGCTTCAGCACAAAGAGCTGAGACCACATGAAGTCTGAGGTCAAAAGAGCAGAATAGTCCTTTAAAGTCTATTACCTGTTGTCCTCTCAGGCTGTGGCACCCCTGCCATCCCCCCCCAGGTAACCGGCTACGCCCGCATCGTCAACGGTGAGGAGGCGGTGCCTCACTCCTGGCCCTGGCAGGTGTCTCTGCAGGTGAGTCAACTGCTCTGTTTCTTCTTCTCCCTCCTCTTCTTCCTCTTCTTCTTCTCTCGTTGTTCAGTGACTGAGTTCAGTTTGTTTTTCTCTCAGCAATCCAACGGCTTTCACTTCTGTGGAGGATCTCTGATCAACGAGAACTGGGTGGTGACCGCTGCTCACTGCAACGTCAGGTCGGTTCAACTACACAACAAAACCAACCCTGTCTGTGGCTTTCAGTCCTGTCTGACTTCCTGTCTGTGGCTCTCAGCTCCAAGCCCATCGGTTCCTACTGAAGATCTTTAAAAACACAAATCTATAGTTTGATGTTTCAAACAGCTGCTCACTGTAGTTTTTATCAAACAAACAGGAGGAAATAGTGACTTTGTTGGGGACTATTTTCAGTGCCGGATGAATCCACATTTGGGTCTCTAGTGAGTATTTGGGGCAGCAGGACGGTGTGTAAATAAACTCCAGTGTGTGTGTTGATGGTGATGAAGGAACAACAGTGTGTCTCACTGATGTGTTTAATAGTTTTTATTGATCAGGCTGTGATACACACACAGTACCTGTTAGCAGATGCACTCACTGCTGGAACATGAGATTTAATGATGAGGAGAAGAATACAGAAAATCACCATCACCTACATCATTTACAACTAAAGTGAAAGATGTTTGATGAAAACAGGATGTGTCTTTGTGTGAACTGGCCCTTTAAAGCCACGCTTCCTGTTTTCTGTCAGGACCTACCACCGTGTGATTGCTGGAGAACATGATAAGAGCTTCGGCTCCAACGAGGACGTCCAGCTGCTGAAGCCCGCCAAGGTGAGAACTACCCATCAGCCAATCAGCTTTCAGAACACCCCCCACTAACCCCCCCCACCCCTCCCCCCAGGTGTTCACCCACCCCCAGTGGAACCCCCGCACCATCAACAATGACATCACCCTCATCAAGCTGGCCACCCCCGCCCGCCTGGGCACCACTGTGTCCCCTGTCTGCATTGCCGAGTCTGCTGATGTCTTTGCCGCCGGCATGACCTGCGTCACATCCGGCTGGGGTCTGACCCGCTACAACGGTGAGGAAACAGTGGCTGCTTGTCTGAGACAGCTGATGATTTTATATGAGAACATTGTTTATTGAGAAACCCTTGGTGTTTATTATAATTTAATTTTCACAATAAAGAGTTAAATACCTTTACATGACTATATAACACTACAATGCAGGAATCGTATTTGCATCATAAGTAGAGACTATAGAATCAGAATCAGAATCAGAATCAGAAATCCTTTAATAGTCTCACAGTGGAGAAATTTACATTGTTACAGCGCAGTTAAGAGGTAGAACAAAAGATAAATAGGGATATAAATAGAAAAATAATTAAAATTATTAAATAATAAGTAAGAGCACGGTAGGTACACATCCATAAAGTATATGAAGTGTATAAGGTGAATAAAGTGTGTGGTAGTGTATATATTGCACATAAGTGTTATTATTGCACGACAGTGAGGTAACAGTTCGTGTAGTGGTCTACCAGGGTCTACCAGGGTCCATGGTGGTTGTATAGTCTGACCGCTGCAGGAAGGAAGGACCTGCGGTATCTCTCCATGAGACACCGCGGGTGAAGCAACCTGTCACTGAAGGAGCTGCACAGTGTAGACAGAGTGTCCTGGAGGGGGTGGGACGTGTTGTCCAGCAGGGATGACAGCTTGTCCATCATTCTCCTGACTCCCACCTCCTCTACCGTGTCCAGAGGGCTCCCCAAGACAGAGCTGGCCTTCTTTACCAGTTTGTCGAGTCTCTTCCTGTCGGCAGTCGAGATGCTGCTGCCCCAGCAGACCACTCCATAAAAAATGGCTGATGCCACCACGGAGTCAAAGAAGACTCTATAGACTAGATTACAACAATCACTTACTGCATGCCGGAATAAGTTGAAGTATTTAAATTCGAGAATCTATCAAACATAAACTTGTCATGTGATTAAATCTGTTTTGAATTGCATAAAACTTTATTTTTCATCAAAACTGTTCTAAAACATCCGTTATCCATCATCTATAACTGCTTATCCTCGTGGGTCGCAGGGGTGCTGCAGCCTGTCCCAGCTGACATTGGGCTAGAGGCAGGGTACACCTGGACAGGTGGCCAGCCAATCACAGGGCTGACATATAGAGACAGATAACCATTCACACTCACAGTCACACCCCTTCTTGTTCGAAAACATGTTCAGTATAACTGACATGCCAAAGATGACATTTCAAATTCCCCTGAAAATACACAACATGTCCGACTGAGACAGGGTCTCCAGAGACGACCTCTCTGATTGGTTCCTGATTCTGTTAAAGGTGTGTAGTAAACTGATTAATAAACAGTCTAATGTTTGTTTCTGCACGAGACTCTGGGTTAGAGTTAGAATACTTTTATTCTGAAGGGGAGGAGGAAGTGTGTTTGAGTGTTCTGCGCTCTCCCACAGCTCCCAGCACTCCCAACAAGCTGCAGCAGGCTGCCCTGCCTCTGCTGTCCAATGAGCAGTGCAAGACCCACTGGGGCAGCAACATCTCCGATGTGATGATCTGTGCTGGAGGAGCCGGAGCCACTTCCTGCATGGTGAGGCCCCGCCCACCTTCCTGTCTCACCTGTCACCTGTCTCATCACTGTTTTAGTTCATCAGACTTCTTTGATTTATTTATTAATTGTTGTTCTTTCAGGGTGACTCTGGTGGTCCTCTGGTCTGTCAGAAGGACAACGCCTGGACTCTGGTCGGTATTGTCTCCTGGGGAAGCAGCCGTTGCTCCACCTCCACTCCTGCCGTCTACGCCCGTGTCACTGAGCTCCGTGGCTGGGTTGACCAGATCCTTGCTGCCAACTAATCGCTTAGAGGGCTGACCCCCCCCCACACCCCACACATACACACACACACACACACACAACACTGATTAAAACCCCATATCAGTGTGGACCATGAATGATAATAAAAACATAAAAACACACAAAGATGTGTTTGTTGTTTGACTTTGTGTCCTTTCAGGTCTCTGTCCACAGCTTCAACTAAAAGATCATTAGTTTATTCATTTGTTTATTTTGTTTTGCGGGGTTTTTTATTGGACAGTAATAATGGAGAAAGATGCAACAAAGGTCCCCAGTCAAACATCCAGGTTCATGGTCTGAACCCCTAAACCATTGAGGGGGGATTCTGCCCAATTAGCCAGAGAGAAATTAAAGCTGTCTTTTAATGCACTGTGCACTGCATTGATTTTATTAAAGTAAAAGTCAGCTCTCAGGTCCACAGACAAAGGACAGTAACAGATGCATGTCCACTCTGATTGGGTTTCATATGAAGAGTACAAACATCCTCTGAAACTAGCTGAAGCACTTTTCTTCTGGATTATATTACTGAGATATGTAATATTATCTCACGTCCACCTTAAACAAACAAAGAAAGCAAACAGAACTTTTGTAGACAAATGTAGTGACTTTATTTTAACTGCCGTTTCTTTCTCAGTGAATGACTTTTTTATAGTGGTTATAAATGTATTTATTTATATTTACAGTAGTGAATTAGTGTTATACATAAACCCACGTGGAAGGAAGAAGCACCCACAGATGAAACACCACAGATTCTACTGCACCAACAGGACTGAGTTAGGTAATAAAAGTGTTATGAAGCAACATGAAACACAACTGTACAGATGTGAAGCAGTCTGAATATCTGAAAGATCAATACTATCTGTTTCCTCTCCGCCTGTATTTTGAGTATTGATTCATGTTTCCAGTTTATTGATCTAAGGATGTGAAGGAGTCCACACAGAATACGTTCTGATGACGTCTTCAGACAGTATCCTCATCGGTAAAATACCATATTCTGTTTCCTCCCTGCTACTCTAACACTCTGACCCAAACTGAACCAGACCTGATCCAGGACCAGGCCCAGGACCAGGACCAGGATCCTTTACTGTTAGTGCAGCAGCCTACATATAATCTGTAATATCTCTGGCTGTGATGAGTCACTGATCCTGGACCTGATTTCTGTTTTATTTATTGACTCTTCATCTTCGTCTCAGTTGTTAACAGGTCACCCCATATAAATAAAAGATCAATAAATAACCATGTTACGATATTAATAATGTTTAGTATAATTTGGGTGATGACAGAAGATTAAAACAAACTCATTCATGTTGTTCCTCAATATGAGACAATTTTTGTGTCATTTTAGAGATTTATTTCAGTTCTGAACAGAAAAATATCAGAAAACAAAAAATAACTAAAACAACAAACATAAATTCTTCTTTCCATAATCAATAATCAATAAAGCTTCATATTCAGACTGATTCACATGACTGATGACATCATCAGCCTAATGTTTGTGTTTCCTTGACGACAGAAAGCTTCGGCTGTACACATGTTTATTACAGAGCAGAGAAACACAGCAGCTAGAACAACACACACACACACACTAATACATGAAGAAAAAAACTAAGATGGTGAGATTAACAAAGGAAGGAAGCTTCTTTACAACATAAAACCTGCTGTATATTATTTAGTTTCTGACTGTAGATTTTCAGAAAAGAGGCTTTTATTGTGAAGAGATGAGGCTTCCTAACAGGAAAAGGCTCTTTTATAACTATGGATGCAGGAGATGGAGGATTCTAAATGTTAAAGTATGTAAGTGAAGATTTATTTATATAAATCTTTTCAAAACAAAAGTTACACAAATCTTCACAATAGAAGCATTTTGCACAAAATATCAACCAGGCCAGATAAGATCATTTTCAGAAAGCTCTGTTCTTTGGTCAACTTGAATCTGTTGTTTTGCATTTAGATAAAAAACTGTGAACCACCAGATCCCCATACTAGTTAGTTAGTTAGTTGTTATTTAGCCCACATGGATTTATAACACACCAGTAACACAGAACAGAACTTCTAACAAAAAACATTCAAATACAAAGAAGGTTGTCTTCTGACTCAAACTCGACAAAAAACATGAACTTCCTCAAACACAACTTGAGTCTTTTATAATGACCCAACCAGACAAACTCCTCCCGAATCAAAACATCAAATTACCAATACAATGAGTGATGGATTTTGTTTTACATGAATCTCATGACAAGCAGCTTCTTCTTTTCATGGAAGCTTTAAACCTGCTTCTACAGCTCATGTTAATGAACCTGAACGGAACGCTTCATACACAGATCTTTACTTCAGTCAGGTTCGACAGGTTCTACAGATTTCACAGGTTCTACAGGCTCCACAGGTTCTACAGGTTCCATAGGTTGCACAGTTTCTACAGGTTCCACAGGTTCTACAGGTTCCATAGGTTGCACAGTTTCTACAGGTTCCACAGGTTCTACAGGTTCCACGGGTTGCAGTTGTACAGTTTCTACAGGTTGATGGCACATGAACACACACTTTATATATTCAGAAATATTCAGACAGTTTCCACATTCACAGTTTTCTCTGCAGGTTGAGTCATGATGCAACACATGTGAAACATTCAGGTCAAACTGCTTCTGATAAAAACTCTGCTGCTGAGAAACACACACATGTTCCAAGCAAGTGACCTTCTACACACTGAAAACACTGATCCACAACGTGAACACACTGATCCACAACGTGAACATACTGATCCACAACATGAAAACACTGATCCACAATATGAACACACTGATCCACAACAGAAACACACTGATCCACAATGTGAACACACTGATCCACAATATGAACACACTGATCCACAACAGAAACACACTGATCCACAATGTGAACACACTGATCCACAACATGAACACACTTATCCACAACATGAACACACTGATCCACAGCAGAAACACACTGATCCACAACATGAACACACTGATCCACAGCGTGAACACACTGATCCACAACAGAAACACTGAACATGAACTGGAAAAACTTTAATGGATTTAACATCAGCATGGAAAGATAAAGTCAGAGGTTTGTTGTCATCTACTTTCTGTTTATATTCAATGTTGACACAAAACTGCATTGAAAGCTTTTTATTCTGTTCACTGAAACTGCCTTTTTATCCTTAAATGAAAACTTTGTACTTTGCGGAGCTTTAAAGTAGATTAAAAGTTAAGGTAAAACAAAATCATTTTCTCACTCTATCAAACTCAGTATACCATCATACGTATACAGCAGCTTCTATAAACCAGCTTCATGGAAAAGGTGAAGCTTTGGAAGGAAAAGAAAAGAGGACAAGAGGGGATAATACTGTATATTTAGGATGCTGTCTGATTATAATGTATAATATATAATTATCTTATATATTTTGTATCATGTTGTCTTAGCTCTTCAGTCAATGTTAAGTTAATATTATTCTGATTAAAAGATTTGTTTTAAGAAACAAGTCAAAACTTCCAGCATGTGGTTTGATCCAAACTGAGTGTAGAACTGAAAATCATGTCAATGTTTCTAACCACCACACAATACGGACCTGAATGTAAAATAAAATCCTGAGAGTTTGAACTGCGTTTTATGGACTCTGATAACCTGACATGTTAGACTCATTCATACGTCTCTAACCTTCATGTTCTTGCCTTCTCAGGTGGAAAACTCTCTGTCAGCTCCACCTGTCCAAACTCCCACCGTCTCTGATAACATGTCCCTTCCTGTCCCGTCTTGTCCCATCCAATCACATTGCTCCCTGGCTGTATAAAAGCGCCTCACTCACACAGACCCAACATGATCGAGCCATGGCCTTCCTGTGGATCCTCTCCTGCCTTGCCTTCGCCGGCACCGCCTATGGTGAGACAAACTCTTTAATGTCAGACTAACAGCTGAGGGAGTTTATTCTTTTTGCGTAATTCAGTTCATGATAACTAAATGAGCTGGTGTTTGTGCAACAGGGTGCCTCCTTCAGGACTTAAAGTTCAGTTAACTGGATGTGAAGTAAAGAAAATACAATACAAATAGTCCATACAGTTAGAAGACATATAACTTATATTATTACATTTTACATCAAAATACATACAAAATCTTTAAAGCTAAACTTCCACCACTATAAATGGATATGTAAAACTGGCCACACAATAACAGAAGGAAAACTTCAACTTCAGTATGAAGAGCTGAACATTGACATCTGCACCTGTTTTAGTTACGCTTGTTCTTTAAATAAATTCAGTCATCATCGCTGAAAATGAGACTGGTGCTGTTTGACTGTGTCGTGTCGTGTTAGCAAATAATCCAACCTCTGGAGCTTTCAACCATGCGTGGACAATGTTCCCTGAATGAACTTTCACATTCATGTTGTTAATGTTAATAATGTCATGATGATGTCACAAGGTTGCGGCTCTCCCGCCATCCCTCCCGTCATCACGGGTTACTCTCGTATTGTAAACGGTGAGGAGGCGGTGCCTCACTCCTGGCCCTGGCAGGTGTCCCTGCAGGTAAACACACACACACACACACACACATACACACACAGATTGTGTTAATAAACATGTCGTCTCACTCTTGTTGTTGTTGTTTCAGGATTACACCGGCTTCCACTTCTGCGGCGGCTCTCTCATCAATGAGAACTGGGTGGTGACAGCTGCTCACTGCAACGTCAAGTAAACACCTTCATCCTGTCTGTCGCCTTCATCGTGTCGCTTCATCCTGTCTGTTGCCTTCAACCTGTCACCTTCATCCTGTCGCCTTCATCCTGTCACCTTCATCCTGTCTGTCGCCTTCAACCTGTCACCTTCATCCTGTCGCCTTCATCCTGTCACATTCATCCTGTCTGTTGCCTTCATCTTGTCGCCTTCATCCTGTCTGTCGCCTTCATCCTGTCTGTCGCCTTCAACCTGTCACCTTCATCTTGTCGCCTTCATCCTGTCGCCTTCATCTTGTCGCCTTCAACCTGTCACCTTCATCCTGTCGCCTTCATCCTGTCTGTCACCTTCAACCTGTCGCCTTCATCCTGTCGCCTATAACTCTTCACCTTTTATCTTTTCACTGTGAAGGAGCTTCACGTTTTATCTAAATCATTTCATCAAAATCAAACTCAGTCGACAAACACTGAATATGCTCTGTAGTTACATTAAGCTCCGCCTCCTGTAAGTCACCTTCCAAAGT
This sequence comes from Macquaria ambigua, assembly GCA_008360985.2. Lineage (NCBI taxonomy): Eukaryota > Metazoa > Chordata > Actinopteri > Centrarchiformes > Percichthyidae > Macquaria > Macquaria ambigua. Next base: position 12,427 of record VMKM01003326.1, on the reverse strand, counting down.
TTTTTTAGATGATTTCTAAGATGTTTTTCACACAAAATGGCCGCCTCATGTTTCTGTCCTTTTCCCTGCAGGACGTCCCACCGTGTGATCCTTGGAGAACACGACCGCTCCTCCAACGCTGAGGACATCCAGGTCATGAAGGTTGGCAAGGTGGGTGACAAACAACAGGTTTGTTGGAGATGAACTGCGCCTCGCTTGGAAAGTGGACAAGATCAGACGGGAGCAGCAGGGGGCGCTGTGACAAACAGCAGCAGTCAAGTCAGACAGTTTCCAGCAGCCTTCAACAAATATACAGGAGGTCACAGAAATATTTACATCCTGTTAGATCCACCTGTAGGCCACCTGTAGTTTGCAGATTACGATCGGATAGTTATGGCTGAAATAAACTTTATTATTATTCATATCAACCACACAAGATGTTTGTTAACAGATGAAACCGTCACTGCACAACATACAGCAACAATCCTGCGTTAAATATTACAATTACACAGAAAATTAGGATTTTCTGCAAAACGTGATGTTTGTGGTCAAAATTAAGAGCCAATCAGCTCTTTGATCAGGCGATAGCCAGGCGTTTCCCATCATGCCCTGGGTCTTGCAGTTGGTGGAGAGCACCTGCAGCGCCTGGCTCTAAAAACTGCGGCCGCCTCGATCTCGTGAGGTCATCGTTGCCCACGTGTGCATGACGTCAGAGCAAGTTGGGATCAAGTCGGACACAAATCTAACCGGCATGCATTGTGCAGCGATCGCCGTTGATCGATTCTGCGCAGGTCTGGCTCATCTCCAACGAGCCTAACGTCTGCTCTCTGTCTCATCACAGTGTCTTCCTGTGTGTTCACTGGTCACAATGATGTCATTTCCTGTCAGGTGTTCAAGCACCCCCGCTACAACGGCTTCACCATCAACAACGACATCCTGCTCATCAAACTGGCCAGCCCCGCCCAGATGAACATGCGCGTTTCCCCGGTGTGTGTGGCCGAGACCGGAGACAACTTCCCTGGAGGCATGAAGTGTGTGACCAGCGGCTGGGGCCTGACCCGCCACAACGGTGAGGGCACCTGCATCAGCTGGCCAATCAGAGGAGAGCAGGGGCGGGGCATGTAGAGAGAAGCAGCTGTCAGGTGGTTTAACAGTGATGGTTATGGGCAGGTGAAGCATAACAAATCCACCTCCAGACTCTGAGATTGTCTTCTAAAAGCATCTCATCAAACCTCAGAGGATACCTTTCATACTGACATGTCTACAAATCAAACCCCTTTCACCACTGGGGGCAGTATACAGAATGTAGACGTACAGCTCGGACTGTGTGTCAGTAGGAATGTTTATCAGTGATGTGTTTGTGTGCTGCAGCTCCCGACACCCCTGCCCTGCTGCAGCAGGCCGCCCTCCCCCTCCTGACTAACGAGGAGTGCCGTCGTTACTGGGGCAGCAAGATCAGTGACCTGATGATCTGCGCCGGAGCCTCTGGAGCCTCCTCCTGCATGGTGGGTGGTGCAGATGTAAACAGATGTAAAAGTGTTGATTGTTTAGTTGTGTTGTGTTGTGTTATTTATTTGTTTGTCTTTGTTGTCTTTCAGGGCGACTCTGGTGGTCCTCTGGTCTGTCAGAAGGCCGGAGCCTGGACTCTGGTCGGTATCGTGTCCTGGGGCAGTGGAACCTGCTCTCCCACAATGCCCGGCGTGTATGCCCGCGTCACGGAGCTCCGCACCTGGATGGATCAGACCATCGCTGCCAACTGAGCATGTCAGAAAGGACAGCTTTCAGTTCCAACCTGTTCATCAATAAAACACAGAAACTCTGAAACAGATGTGTCGTTGTCGTGTGTTCATACTGAATGTAAAGAAATACTTCAGCATTTTGTGAAATCCTCTCTTCCTCTCTGAGAGTAAGACATTAGATGGATATCAGCCTGAACAGTGTGTTCAGTAAAGAGCTGCAGTCTGCACGTGTTAGCTAGCTTAGCATAAAGATTGGAAGCAGGGGTAAACAGCTAGCCTTGCTCAAGTTCAAAAATACACCTACCAACACCTTTCTGTCTTTTTTAATTAATTAATAGGCATGTTAACATGTTGTCTTTTGGAATTAGTCGTTTATTACACAAAGAGCACATTTTATCCAACATTCAACAGAAAGAGCATCAACATGTTTCCTGTCAGCAGCATCTGTGTTTCTGTCTGACCATCTCCTCACAGCATCTCATCATCAGGTGTGTCGTCAGGTGCGCCTGGGTGGACAGGCGTGGCCGACTCGGCGGCAGTAGCAGATAGCGTTGAAAAAGCGGCAGTAGCAGGTGTCACAGGGGTCGCAGCAGGGCAGTGGGTAACCCAGACATGACTGCTGGTGGGGGATGCAGCGACGAGGTGAACGCATGGCCCGACCCTGCAGCTGTAAGGCCGCCGCCGAGTCCTGGAAAACAGGAAGTAAATATAAGAAACAGGAAACACATCAATTCACTGCATTCGACTTATCACACATTAACAGTGAGCTGGAAGAAAGAAACTTCAGTGTACTGTATCTAAAACAGTAAATAAGCCACACCCACCTCGTCGTAGGACCCTGCGTCCATCAGGAAGTGATCCTCCACTGAGTCGACAGGTAGGAGGGCGGGGTCAGGCATGGGGTTGGGGGCATGGCTTCTTTCTGCAGGACACAAGACAGAAAACAGAGCTGCTGTGTTACCTGTCTGCTAAACCACATGACATTTGGCAGATGCTTTTGTTCAAAGTGACTTACAATTGTGCATTCCAATCCAAAAGGAATCAGAGCTAGATGTGTTAAAAACCTTACAGAAATAAAAAGCTAAAAGTTTGTTCAGAGAGCTACAAAGCTCAGCTTGTCCCCTCAGTCAATTCAAGGATTTAACGTCCACCAGTGCATTTTCATACAGTGAAAAACTTATCTGGCTGCTCTCCAATCACAGTATACAGTCACTATCACACAGTTTTAAAATGTAAGGTACTGATGGGACTATGGAAACAACACTGTTAAACGAACAGAATAAAATAAAAGTCAATAAGGCCACTGGTCCTGACAGACTCCCACCAAGATTACTGAGAGACGCTGTCCTTGGTATAGTGAAACCTTTAACACCAGTATATTTTATCCACGGTCACTGGGAAGGTACTCAAAGAAAATAACACCAATAAGGTAGCAAATTACTCTCATGTATCCATCCTTTTTATGGCCTCTAAAATATTGTAGAAAAGGGATCATAGGCAGGTCAAAGTGGTTTCAAGAAAATGAATTGTACAGCTTCTGCAGGGTATGAAGCACTTAGAGATTGTAAATAAACAGGAAGTCACTGCTGCATTATTTCTTGACTTAAAAAAGCTCAGCACAAAATCTTATTTGGGAAACTACAAAAACTTTGCTTTGACTCTGTAACAATTACATGGTTTGAATCCTGTCTACAAGGAAGGAGTCAGTTTGTTCACTTTCAGAATGTTCTGTTCATCCTCACCCCATGCAGTCACAGTGTACCACAGGGAGGTAAACTTGGACATTCACATATAAACGAATAACCTTCCAACACAGCTGACAAAGTGCATAATCCATCTGTATGCAGATGATACACTTCTTTACTACTCAGCAGCAATGACAGAGGAATGTCAGCAAGCCCTTACATGAGATGTGGAAAGAGCTGTGTCGTGGTTTAGAGTTAATGAAATGTCCCGAAAAACTAAATCCATGCTCTTCAGATGCACTGGAAACACTTTGACGATTAGTGACGGGGTTAATATCTACGACCAGGTCTTGTTGCTTATGTGTGACTCCGGATCCTCTCCTACAGTGGAAGCTGCATTACTTATCCGCTGGTTTGCATGCAATAAGCAGAACAAAAGCATCTGTAAACAGGGAAGTCTTCATCACCATGTACAGCACTGGGGTAATGTGATGTGTACTGAAAGGAAAGCCATGTACTGTGATGTCCTCAGACTCATGAGGTCTCAGCTACATGTGGGCAGGACTCCAATTATCTTAGTTCACTATTTATAGGCACCAACTAGAGAGTCTTAGTTCACTTTACTTATTGGCTTTGAACATGTTGGAATGTGACCATGTTGTTGGGTAATTTTATTAATATGCTGACAGAATTGTATGTGTATGGAATAGTGTCTGTTTTGATTTGATCATGTAAAGTTATTTTATATACTTGTAATATTTAAGTTGAATACATTATTTTTAGTAAATTAATGAACTATGTACCTAGTGATAGTGGACTATCCTGCTGAAATAAACTAAATTGAATTGTTTTAATTTAGAGTCATATTTTCAGTACAAACGGCACAAACACAGACCTACACACGCTTATTTCAATTGTTTCATTATGTTATTTAGTAAAGTTTCCACTGTGGCTGAGTTCACATAATGTTTCTGTGCATTTGGTGTTGAAAACATTGAATTTTGTTTAAATAACTGCTACAGTTGATGTTCATGCTGCTGATTCAACTTTAACATCTGTGTGTGTGTGTGTGTGTGTGTGTGTGTGTGTGTGTGTGTGTTATTTCTGCCACTTCAGTGATGGATGAATCTTTTCAGCCCTGCTGTGGTGTGTCAGGTGACTGGTGAGGTGGTGGTTGGAGCTCTCTGATTGGACAGGTGTTACTGACCAATGTCAGACAGGTATGAGGTTTCGGTGCGGCGGCTGGCAGCCGGACCATCGTCCAACTGGATGTTTCCATGAACCAGAGAGGAAGAGAGACGCAGCAGACTGAAGGACCAGCAGCAGAGCAGCACAGAGCCAAACATCCTGCTGTCAGAGAGAAGAAGAAGAATTTCCAGCCAACAACATCTGATCTGAATCAGAGTGAAGAACATCAACATGAACAGAACTCATCAGTGTTCTTCCTGCTGATTTCTAATTGGTTTAGTTCACTGGTGCAAAGTTACTGTACTTAGGTACTTGTACTGTACTTGAGTATTTCTGTTTTCTTTTACTTTATACTTGTACTGCACTACATTTCAGAGGGAAATATAGTACTTCTTACTCCACTACATGTATTTATTTAACTAGAGTTAGTTACTGGAGCGTTGGTAGCCGCATGCCACATAACTGCAGTGTCGCCAGTTCGGTTCCGACCAGCGACCTTTCTTACACATACCCACCCCACTGGTTTCCTGTCTGCCCCTTCACTGCTGAACTGTCCAATAAAGGCAACTGACTGAGGCAATTGACTTTGATACGTTAAGTACATGTTGCTGATAATACTTCTGTACTTTACTAAAGTAATGTTTTGAATGCAGGACTTTTACTTGAAACAGAGTATTTTTAACTTGTGGTATTGATACTTTCCTGGATGTGAACACTATAAGTAAAAAGAGAAAATGTGGATCAGTATTGTTAATGTTAATTAAAAGTTCCCTGAGATAACCTTGTTATGATATGGCACTATATAAATAAAACTGAATTGAAAATTGAATTGAATTAATGTGCAGATCCTCAATAAAAACATTTTCACACAGTACTACAATAAGTCCAAAGATAACGAAAGACAAAGCGTGCTGTACGTGTATGATAGTGAAAAAATCCATCCTTCATCTCTCCTTCTCCTCCAGATGTTTGAGACAAAGTTAAGAAACTTAAAACCATAAAGTACGTCTCAGTAATGATCCTCTCTGTTTGATTGGAGAACACTAGATTATCAATCTGCCAACGTTAGACAACCATTTCCAGTTTTTGATCATCTGTTCACAACATTTCAGGCTTTTGTTGAGTTTACAGCTCTCAGCTGTGACACTAAACATGAACCACATGTTATCTAATATTATTCTGGTCCAAACAGTGGTTTAATATTCAGATAGATGAGTCTTTCCCTCAAACTTAAATAAAACCTTAGTTTTAATGGAGCCAACATCAAAACACACTATAATGGAATATAATATAAATAATAATGAGCATGTTAATGTATTTTTAGCATTAGAATCTTAGAACAACCAAAGTAATGACAATAAAAGTTGAATTATTATATTATAAGTATATTCTTAATATTCTCATTTTTATATAAATATACTCTTAAAAGCCAAATCTCCACAGTCAGTGAAGTTAGAGAGAAAGAGTGGGCGAGAGACCCAGACTCACAGAGAGAGACAGAGAGAAAGAGACAAAGAGAGAGACAGAGAGACAGACAGAGAAAGACAGAGAGAGAGAGAGACAGAAAGAGACAGAGAGAGAGACAGAGACAAACAGACAGAGAAAGACAGAGAGAGAGACAGACAGACAGAGAGAGAGACAGAGAGGTGACTCACCTGTCGCTGTGACTCTTTGTTGTCTCTCTCTCTTGAGGGGACGACAGGCGATTTAAAGACTCCTGTAGGGGATGGTCACATGGCCAGCTGGGGGGGCGTGGTCATCATCATGTGCATCATCATAAAGACTTTGTGACTTCGTAGAAAAACATTAGATGGAACCTGATGGAGGAGCTGATGGGGGGGCTGGTAAATGACATCACCTAATTACAGTGTCAATATTTATATATTTATCTTTATTTATAGAACTCATTATCACAATGAGTAATTAGCCTCAAAGGTCTTCACAATATGATGTGAAGAAGTACCACGAAAGAACCACTAAAAGAACACTATTTATTTACAGTGACCCTCTCTTCCTCCTCTTCTTCTTCTTCTTGTTGTTCTTGTTCTTCTTCTTCCTCCTCCTCCTCCTTCTTCTTCTCCTTGTTCTTCTTCTTGTTCCTCTTCTTCTTCTTGTTTCTCTTCTTTTTCTTCTTGTTTCTCTTCTTCTTCCTCCTCCTCCTCCTCATCCTTCTTCTTGTTCTTCTTTTTCTTCTTCCTCTTCTTCTCCTTGTTGTTCTTCTTGTTCTTGTTCTTTTTCTTCTTCATCTTCTTGTTCTTGTTCCTCTTCTTCTTCTTCTTCTTCTCCTTATTGTTCTTCTTGTTCTTGTTCTTATTATTCTTGTTCTTCGTTTTCTTCTTCTTCTTGTTCTTCTTGTTCCTCTTCTTCTTGTTCTTTTTCTTCATCTTCTTCCTCTTCTTCTTCTCCTTATTGTTCTTATTGTTCTTGTTCTTCTTATTCTTGTTGTTCTTCTTCTCCTTATTGTTCTTATTGCTCTTGTTCTTGTTCTTCTCTTTATTGTTCTTATTGCTCTTGTTCTTGTTCAATAAGGAGAAGAAGAGGAACAGGAAGAACAAGAAGAGGAAAATGATGAAGAACAAGAACAGGAGCAATAAGACGTCTTGTTCGTTTTCTTCTTCTTGTTGTTTTTCTTGTTCCTCTTGTTCTTGTTCTTCTTCTCCTTATTGTTCTTCTTGTTCTTTTTCTTCTTCTTCTTGTTTTTCTTGTATTTGTTCTTGTTCTTGTTCTTTTTCTTCTTCTTCTTGTTTTTTTTCTTTTTGTTCTTGTTCTTTTTCTTCTTCTTCTTCTTCTTTAGACACTGACTCAGACACTGACACCTCCTGCAGCAGCTCCTCCCCCACCTGAGAGGTGATGGTCCATGTCTCTACAACTGTTTTTGGTAGCCCAGTGTCACTCTCAGTGAAGTCTCTGTTCCATCAGGGCTCTGCTGTCACTTTTAATCTTGCCCCCCACCTGGGACTGATGTTCCCTGTGAGACCCCCACCAGGAGCTGCTTCTGCTCATAGCTCCGGGTCATAGAGGGCACGCAAACCCCCCACCTTCATAAGGAGATGATTCGACATAATGTCTTATGTTCCTTGTTTTTATTGTTTTTATGTTACTTGATGTTTATTAGATGGCGAAATAGAAGAGACGACAGGAAACGAGATGTGACAAATGGAGGATGTTGCTTCATGGTCTACACCTTAAACCCAGAGACCACCAGAGACCACCAGAACACCACATCATGTCTTGGGTTTTTACAAAGTGTTTGAAATTAAACATTTCTTAATTTCACTCAATAAATTAAATGGGCAGCAGTATTTACAAACTACAAAATGAAAAATAAAAGTTTATGTTATTTGAGCCTTAATGACGTCTGAAATAATAATATTAAGAGTGAATCCAAGTCTAAAGTGTGAGATCTGACTTCCTGTGTTTTTACTGACAGTATATTTATGAAATGTCATCACTCTGTGTTGCATGTTCTTTAATAAGCTCTGAGGCCGTCCACAATTATTATGAACTGTGCATGTTGAGGTCAGGTCAGTCACTCGTCTCAGTAATGATCCCGTTTGATTGGAGAACATTACATCAGCTGCTTCATTCATGTTTCTTCTATTATCATCAATCTGCTGCTTCATTAAACTCTTCGTCCTTCTCATCCTCCATCTGCAAACATTGCGCCGATTCTCTGAACTGTGACACGCTGATGACATCACCGCTGCACTCAACACAAATCAGACCGAGCAGCAGCTGTGGGCCGCAGAGCGCTGCTTCCACATGGACTCACGGAGACAGCTGATTACGGTCCATCAGCAGGAAATGACTTAATAAAAAATGTTTGTCCTGATCAGACTCTCAACAACAACTGTCATATACTCACTGTTTCAGGCTGAGCTGTTACCGTGGTAACAGTGTAGGATTTCACAGGTGAGTTGTTGCAGATGAAAACTGGAGATCAGTAAGGAGAAGACAAAATAAAGGACGCTCTTATTGTAAAAAGCTGAATGCACATATTGAACCAGGATCAGTCTGTTTCTTTAAAAATGATCTTCTGACTATCTTAGCTGCAATTTAGAACGAAGCCAGTTAAACCAGAACTGGTCAGACCAAATCTGGTTCAGAGGAGCTTCAGCTGATCTGGGGTCAGTCATTAAGAAAAGCCTCGTTTTCATCTTTGACATTTCCTCTTTCACTCAGCTGAAAGTTAAATGAGACTGAAGAGATGTGCCGACATACAGACACTAAACTCTTTTTACATTCGTTTGTGCTAATTAAAATAAGAAAGCAAATATGACTATAACCTCAAACAATGGTGCGATCATATCTGATCCATTATGATTCAGTGTTTACCTGCTGATCCTCGGCAGATTCTGACAAGCACTGTACACAGAGACCAGATCTCTCCGTCCTCAGCTGGATTAAACTGGCCCCCTACAGAGTTCACTTTAATTTACTGTTAAAGCCCTCCATGTTTGACTCTGTTAAAGGTTGGGTAGGCAGTTTTCTTTTGGTGTCATTGGGCAAAAATGCCATATTAACCGTGCAGCATATTGTAATTCAAGTGGTCTGAGAGCAGACCTCTACTTCAGCACCCCCTTTTGCTTCTATTTTCAGGCTTCAGAAAATCTAGCCCGTGACGGTAAACTTTAGCCTATCACAGGTTATTTCAGAGAGACGGTGCATTCATATTGGCTAAGCTACAAGAGCAGATGCGCATGCATGTCCCTTCAGACGGTGAAAAGCTGATTCAGTGGCAGAAAATCCTACCGAAAATCCTGAAACTTGTGATAAATTTCCAATACCTCCTTTGCCTACAGCAGCATATAGTACATAACAGCATGTCCCAGCTCCACATGAAGCGTCAGGCTCATTATGTTTGATGACATGACGCTTGTAATGACAAGTGGCAAAGAGGCATGATGACAAACAGTTGGGAATAACTTTTGACAGGGGACAGTGGTGTGTGTGTGGTGTACTAGCCTCTCTTCCCACTGCTGGACAGCGTTGCAGTTGCCTCTGAAGCCTGGGGCGCTCTGCTCTGCGGCTGCGAAGCGCTGGAGGGGCGTCTTTGAGAAAACAGGTTGCGGTGGGAGGGACTGCGGTCTCGGTGAGGCTCACGCCGTGGAGAGCGAGCCCTACTAGGGATACGGTTTTGCAGGGGAACCGACTCCTTCTGCTGCCGGTTGAAGTTGTGGGTTTGGTGGGAGGGGCTTAGCAGAGTGATACGAGGCAGCAGAGAGAGAGGCGGAAGGTTTTGCCTAGGAGATTTTGCCTACCCCAGCTTTAACGCCTCATTCTGCGCCTGAGGTCTGACAACCAAATGCTCTTTAAACTTTTTAATAATTTACATGTTTTGTCAGATGTCTCTAATTTGATGTCATTTTAATTCTCAGTGTTTGACCGTTCATGTGCTTTTCTCTTGTATGTAATTGTACTGCATGTTCATGTGCACCTCTGAAGCACTCTGTTTCTCTAAAGTTGCTCTAAGATGTATACTTTCCCTGCAGCATAGTCGTCCAAAACATCTGCAGGCAATTCACACAAAGCACTAAAAAATAAATGATCATATTTGGCTTTGATTATTATATTACTATTACATTATAAATATATAATACTGTATATTAACCATAGAAATCACTAACAACAAGAAGCATTACAAGTATATTTATTTGTATTTTTATTTAATAAGGGCACTTCTTTATTAAATGGATTGCGCTGCCACACATATCATATTTATCATGAAATGAATCAGAAATGCTGGAATATGCTTCAATAGGCTTCATTTGTTTTTTGTCTTTGCAGACAGAAATGATGTCCCTGTTTATTTGCATATCGAGCGGGGAAGTGAGATCCAATTGTAGGTGGTCACTCGAGATGCATGTTGATGCCAGATGTGAACTGACGTACTTGGAGCTGTCCACCTGTGATCAGATCCCCAAGACGTCTGTATCTGCCAGGTGTAAACGGGGCCAGAGCCATCGTTCACTTTGTTCCAGGTGTAAAAACACCTTTGTCACGTTGTTGTTTATAGACTGTAGCTAAGCATTCAACACCATTAAAGGCCAAACCAGTTTCATTGTACCAGTGAACCTGGTGTCGAAACTAAAACAGCCAAGTCTGTAAGACCTGGCAGAGGGTCCAGGATCTCCTCACAGGGGCCACAAACAGTGAGAGTGTGAAATCAGTCTTCCTCCAGTCTTCTTGTGGGAACAGGAGCCTTTCTGTCTCAGTCGGCTGCTTCACAGCTTCTTTCCATTCGACGGCTGCTAAACACCAGAACACCCAGATGATTTACTATGCAGATGACAACAGCGTGTTCGTTCCTCTGTCATCTTGGACAGAACTGGACCTCCTTCACTCCACTGATGGTGTTTCTGTTGATGGATTTAAATCCCTCAGCCTACAGATTTATAAAGTCTTATCATGTATATAATACTATGTACTACCATCAGTAAGAGATATCGTAGCATTAAGACACACAGCTGCTATCCTCAGACTGACTCTTCTGTTTATTCAACTCATGACATTCTTTATGTACGTGTTTATACTCTGTGTGTATACTGTGTTACTGAGTTTCTAAGCAGCTGTGAGAGGCGACGGTGGCTGTCTCACCAGATGTCAGCAGAGATGTGATTGGATCATTAAAGGGTCAGTTTTATGTAACACATTATTGACACGATCAATAATCAGGCTGGTTCCAAATCAGCTCTAAATTAAAGAAAAAACTATGAAACTATGCCATGTCAGAATGATCATACATTTAGGGGTTAGAATTAAAATATTAAAATATTGATCGTACAAATACAATAATTATTGTACATGTGGCAACACTGAGACCAACTGTCCTCTGTATACACTAAGCCACGCCCACTGTTAGCCATCCAATCAGATAAGAAAGATTTGATTAAATCCCTCACACACACACACACACACCTTCCATTACACCAACTCCTCTCTGTATGTTACATTCAGACTCTGGTGCCCCCCAGTGGTCACATCAGCACACTGCACCACAGAAATGCCATGGCGTTTTATAAATCTGTTGCCCAAACAGCAGTAAGCACACAAACTGTCGACTGAATGTCAGCCAGTGATGATGAAGAGTCAGAGACAGCAGAGTCTTCATCATGTCTCTGTAAACACACTGACTCATCATCATCATCATCATCATCATCAGCTGCTCTGTCTGTCTCTCTTTCATAAACTCTGAACAGAAACCAGAGAGAGAAATAGGGACCACTTTCCATCAAGGCTGTTGACAGGTCCCAATCAGAACGTGCCACGTCACAAGCCCCGCCCCCTCGGAAGTCCCGCCTCATCCAATCAAATCACGGTATTTGTCGCCGGAAGTCCCGCCCCGTCCAATCACCTTAATTCCCTCTCTTTTTCAAATTTTGACAGCAACACAAACCCCCAGTTAACACCATCTGTGAAAACAGCAGAGCGGGGGGTACAGTGGGTCATGTCTCCTGCAGAGAGGTCCCAAATGGTTCTTGGGAAGTCAAGACAACAAGAAAACACTGGGCTGTGAAGAGAAGCAGCTCTGTCTTTCCCACAGAAGTTTCTGTGACATACTGACAATCTAACAGCCAACACAGTTAAGGCAGACACCAGAGTTGCTAAGTCAAAAAAAAACCTAGTCTAATGCAACATGGTTTAAAGTGAAATGTGTTTCATGTGAGAGCACAACAGTATGAACTTTAGTAAATCCCTCACTAAAGACTGGGTCTATATATTTGTTCAGCACTGATTTCAATGAGAGATTCAGAGTTAAGAGGTGTTACAGGGGGTCATGTCTCCTGCAGAGAGGTCCCAAATGGTTCTTGTGTATTTGGAAAGTCAAGACAACAA
>VMKM01003325.1:0-39778 GCA_008360985.2 Macquaria ambigua | reverse complement strand
CTGCTCTAATGGAAGCGCAGAGAAGCGTGTAGGACTGCAACTCTGAGTCTGTTGATCTTGATCAGTAATGGGTAAACCTACTCCTTGATCTGACATTTTCAGCTTAAATCAGTTGCCGTCAAGACGTCATCTAAGCATGCTAGCATGGCACTCCTGATCACTGATTAACAATAAGGACAATAAGAGGAAACAACCTTTTGTTTTCTCGTGATAACGGAATAATTAACTCGTGAACTCGAGATAACGACATTAACAAATAATTGCAAGCAGGGCAGTTCTTGGCTTCCGTAGGATTGCCAATATATAGTTTTCATATAATTATATTTTGTGAACTATGACTTGGCAATTGACGTCTGAAACATCCTCCGACCAGCAGGGGGCGATGGTCTGAGGGGCCTGAGGAGAGAAGTCTGAGGAGGGAGCATTGATCCATGGGAGGGAGGTCTGAGGTGCTGCAGTTGGACCCTTTTTAATCAGAAGCCAACTTGCCTTCTAGTGTCATATATATATATTTACATAAATATTTACATATTTACATATTGTAAATATGCAATATGTCTATTGTATGTTACATGTTATGTATTGGAATTCGTTACAACTCGTAAGTCTGATTTTTCTGATAAACATGAAGGCAGCATGATGTCTCTCTGGTCACCATAGCAACAAGACGCCGTGCAGCAGTAGAACCAGATTTTGCCGTTCACGACTCAAGTTTTTAACCTAACTACATCGCTATTTTTGCGCTTTTTCCCCGCTATTTCTAAGTAGCTGCGGAGGTTTACACTAAAACGTTAGCTGTGCCGAAAATGCCTTTGCTAGTGACAGACTATTCATGGACACAGACAGATTCGACGGTATACATAAGTGTGCCTTTAAAGGGAGCGAAAGTTGGGAAAGTGGACATCCTGTCTACAAACGAATACCTCAAGGTAAAGTTAGCTAAGAACAATAAACGTTGTGGTCCCCATAGATATAAAACAGTAACGTTACGTGCGACTCCTCGGCCTCGAATAACAATAAACTGGCTAATTGTGTGGTTGGTTAGTGTTTCGTGTTGCTGTCAAGGATGTGGCTAACGTTACTATTATGTTGATTTGCCTGGTGATTTATGAAATGGGATTTAGGAGTGAAGACGAGCACTGCTCCTTGTCGTTAACATGTTGTGTTCACTTTAACGTTACACTTGATTGGCATGAAATCGGCTGCTTAGCGGTCAAATGTTATATAATAATAATAACGTTAACGTTACGCAGTAGCTAACATTAGAACAATGTTTGCTGGTTATAACTTGTCTGTTTAACTAACAGATCAATGCTGTTGAGAGCTTGCAATCAGCAGTAACTTAGAACTCAGCTGGTCCGTTACTTGGTAACGTTAGCTAAGGGTAAAATTACCTAATTTACTAACTTTTTGTAGTTTTTGTTGACCCATATGTAAGAAATAAATATCTCATCTACTCTATACTGACGTGTGGAGTGATGCCAGCCTCCCTGATCTCTTTGGTCCTTTTAGTAAAGCAATTAAATGCTGCACAGCCGACAAACATAGTTGCTGCCCATAGGTGGTGATTGTAAACAATACCCAGGTAAGATGGCGGACGGTTATCCCATGAGTTATGACGTAATGTCGCATCTACTGTTTTATACCTATACTGGTCTCTTTTTACTGTATGTTGGTATCACACATTCCATTTTATGTGACTTCAGTTCGATAATCATACACGTAGAAATGCATGACTAAAGAACATAAAAACAAACAACACAACAAAGATAACGCTAGTGTTAAATTTCTACTCGTGTCTACTCGTTTAGCTATAGCACACAAAACGTTACATTTCAATAACATCTAAATTTTTACAACTGACCTACACTTATTGTTGCTGTATTTTATAGTGTGTAGATCAATGACATAGCTAGTTAGGTCTCAACAAAGTGAAGTGCAATGTTTTTGAAGAGGGTTTGGTGTTTCTCTCCATACTGTACCTATAAAATGTTTTCCACTTTCTTTTCGGCACAGGTGCATTACCCACCGTATCTATTTGAAGCCTTCCTGTTTGAACCTGTTGATGATGTCAGAAGCACAGCAAAGGTTGGAAACGGACGTGCAGTTATCAGTTTGCCAAAGAGGACCAACAAAGTGTGGGAACATCTGATGATAACTGCAAGTAAGAGCATCTAGCTGACCTTGTAGTCATTTTGTAGTACACCATGCCATCTGTAATGATAAATGAATTACTGACGAATTCCACATTTTCAACAAGGGTTGGTGGAGACTTAGCTCTGAAATATTTGAATGAGTCCGGGGTCATGCTTCGATCAATAAGTTCTATATAAATAAACATTATTATTATTATTACTGTAAACACACAGTAACTGTGAAAATATAGTGCCAAACAACTATTTGCTATGTAAAGATATAGTGGAGTAATGGCATCCTGATCAGAGAATGACGTCACACTCCCTCTCTGTGTGTTGTTCTCCGAGCTTCTCTGTTCTTTGTTTTGGAATGCAGGACGGCTGCGCGCATGTTCGAGCATGTTAGTGCATGTGAGTCCCTCCGCGTTTATAAAGAGTCCAGCAGCATTGTAAAAGCAAGATGGCAGTGTTCACTTAGAGGCATTCATTCATTCTGAGCTGACTCACTCACCACCAGAGACTCCGGTTCTTTCTGTTATTTCCCTCCAGTCTCTCTTCTTTTTCCCCTCTCCTCTCTGTACGTTCATGAAGTAAAGTACATTTCCCCTCAGCAGTCATCATGGACGAAGAGATAAATCCACTTTTTAATCCCAAAAGTTTAAAAATAAACTCTGAACTCTCCTCCCACCGGTAAACGGCTCCGGATCAGGGCAGAATCCGGTGTGACTCCGGGTGTTTATTCCTCCAGAAGCTCTGGCTCTTCCCCCAGCTCTGTCCTCCAGAGCTCCCCAGCGCTCAGCAGCTGTGTGTCGGCATGTGTGTCCCTCTGCTCTGCCCGGTCCTCCCCACACAACCCTCTGCCCCGCGATGCACATTTTTTGCTATAGTTGAATATTTCAATTCAATTCAATTTATTATTTGTCCCAAATGGGCAATTTGTGCTGCAGCAAGCATAAAAACACATAACAAAACATAAAAACACACCATGTGACATAGAAACATACAACAGTAGGCATGAACACTTGTGGTGGCTTAGGCTACATTCAGATAGAATCAGGCGCTGTGGCGAAAACGCCGGTTTTCCCATTCATTTGAACTACTGCGTTCAGGCTACGGCAGTGCGGGCCGCAGAATAAACTTTTGGAGAAACACAACAGACGTCACGTTGCGGTGGCCAGTCACGCTAGCGATTAGACTGGAAGATGCCCAGGTGAAGATAAACTTGGTTTACCATGTAGCATTGTAGCATTCTGCTGTTTACTGTAGCATTCCACTGTTTACCGAGCAACTGAGAAGATGGAAGATAGACTGATTGATCGCCGCAGTGATGTCTGTACATCAGCTATTCAACCCTGCCACAAGGGAGTACAAAGATGTTAATCGCCGTGCAGTGGCTTGGTGTTGTATCATTCTTCAAGCTGGGATTGCTACAATCTGCACAGCCATGTCACTCCATGACACTCCCACACCGCTGCACAACCCTGTGCTAATCGCCGCAACGCCTGATTTGGCCTGAATATGGCCTTACCGTCCCCCTCCTGGATGGAGAGAGTCGTCACTGTGGTGGGGAGGAGGGGGCCTCTGAGGTGGGCAGCTGTGGAGAGGCCCACCTCTCCACAACCAGGGTTTGTTGTTGTTATAACTCACCCTGGTGCGTTATGTACAGCAGTCCGCACAGAAACTGATGTAGGATGTCACAGCCTCTGTGTACTCATCCAGACTGTTGGTAGCAGTCCTGAAAACATCCCAGTCAGTACAGTGCAAGCATGCCCGAAGTTCCTCCATAGCTTCACTGTTCCATTGCTTTAATTTCTGCGGAATGTCCCAGTGGGGGGGGTGGCATTATAGGCACTGTTGATTGTTGTGTAACAGTGATCCAGAATGTTCTCCTCTCTGGCTGGGCATTTAATTAATTGTCTGTATTTGGGGAGTCTGTATTTGGGTTTGTCTGCTCCACACAGTATCTGAGTGTGCGCTGTGCCTCCTGCACGGTGGCCTGTGGTGGAATGTAAACACCAACCAGAATGAATGAAACAAATTCACGGGGGGTGAAAAATGATTCCAGATCGGATCACAGCAGAAAACTGAATTTACAAATAAAACAAGACAAAACATTGGCACCAACACACCGAGGCAGCCATCCACTAGCGCTATCTTGATCTTGAACCCCCTGTATCCCTTTGTCTTCAGCTGTTTAATGACATTGCAGACCTGTGCCCTCTTCCTTTGTAGTTACAAAGAGTAGTCATGGTCAAAATAGTGAAAAGTAAATCTAGAAATCTCAATCTTGACCTCCATCTCTGGTGGTTTCTGCAAGGCTTTGCAGATTCAATCTTTCACAAAACCGATCACAACTCAACTCCTTTGCTGCCTTCTGGTATATGGATTATTATGTCTAAGTCTGTTCTGGAGATCCATCTCTCGGTGTAGCACTACTGAACTGCTCGCTCATGTCTCAACCCTTTATCTTCAGATGCGGCAATTCTCTCTTCTGTTTGATGCTGTCTGTCTGTCTTCGTGTTTCATGATTTGGTCTTTTAAATCCTCTACGGAAAGTTCAAATCTATCCTGCGAGGACTTGGTCTGATTTTGTCCATCTCAGTTTTCGCTTTTTATTTTTTTTAGCTCACCTAGTTTTTTTAGAGAGTTCCATGTCATCTGTGCAGCTAGTGTTAGCTTTAGCATGGCTAGCTGGGTTCAGTGACTCTTCTCTCCAAGTCCATTCTCGAGTTGTCACATTTACCTGAACCTTTGCTATGGATGGACGAGCTCATTTTATGAGACTACTCTGCTCTCTAATACCGATTATAAATCAAGTTGTCGACTATAACTCCACGCAATTTCTAGCACGGGAGATTGACTTCATTGATGGCATCTGACTTTTGCTTTCTTGGTACTGTCACCATGTTTAGTGTCTGTGACTGGCAAAACCTCTTTGGTATAGAAAGAGCACATAATATTTGTTTAGTTTCCTGCTCTCCCTCTCTGATCACATTCACCAGGGAGGAACTCTTAAACATCAGACTATCCTCTGGTCAAACATTTTCACCGGTTTTCATCGAACCGGAAAGTTTCACAGAGTTATTAGTCAGAGGAGCAGCAGTTCTCACCAGGATTTGCAGACTCCGACGTGGGAAACGAGCCGGAGCGCTAGTTAAACTGAGACAGCGGGGATTTCGAACATCGCTCTCTGGCCAACAAGATGGACGAACTGCTACTTCTCAACAGAACAAATACGGACTTTTACAGATCTGCCGCCCTGTGCTTCACCGAAACCTTGCTTGGTGAACACATCCCAGATAGCACACTCCATCTACCGGGCTTCCAACTCCTCCAAGCGGACCGAACAGAGCTATCGGGGAAAACGATGGGAGGCGGAATCTGCTAATAAACAAAGGTTGGTGTACAGATGTCACAGTTTTAAGGAAATCATGCAGTCCTCACTTGGAGACCTTGTTCATAGACTGTAAACCCTTTTATTCACCGCGGGAGTTCTCCTCGTTTATTCTGGTCGGTGTTTACATCCCACCTCAGGCCTGTGTTAGTGAAGCGTTGCAACACCTGGCTGACCAGATAACTAACGTGGAGCAAAACCATCCAGACTCCCTGGGGGTTATTGGGGATTTTAATAGAGCAAACCTCAGCCATGAACTTGCAAAATACACAACACATTAAGTGTCCTACCAGGGATCCAAATATTCTGGACCATTGCTACACCACATTAAAGGACGCCTATCGCTCTTTTCCCCGTGCAGCTTTGGGACTCTCTGATCACTGTCTGGTTCATCTTCTTCCGACCTACAGGCAGAAACTAAAATCAGCTAAGCCTGTGGTCAAGACTGTGAGAAGATGGACCAACAAGGCAAAGCTGGAATTACAATCCTGCTTTGACTACACTTATTGGAGTGTTTTTGAGGCTGCAACTAAAGACCTGGATGAACTCTCGGACAATAAGATATCTTACATCAATTTTTATGAGGAAATGTGTGTACCAACTAAAACCTTCTACACATACAACAACAATAAACCCTGGTTTACAGTAAAACTCAGGCAGCTTCGTCAGGCCAAGGAGGAGGCCTACAGAAGTGGGGACAGGATCTTGTACAACCAGGCCAGAAACACACTGACCAAGGAGATCAGAGTAGCAAAGAGGAGCTACACTGAAAAGCTGAAAAACAGGTTTTCAGCCAACGACCCGGCATCAGTGTGGAGAGGCCTGAAGGACATCACCAACTACAGGAGACCATCCCCCCACACTGTGGAGAATCACCAACTGGCTGACGACCTGAATGTGTTCTACTGTAGGTTTGACAAGCTCACACTCACACCCCTCACATCAAACATCCACCTACACCCCTTGCCACCCCCTCAACCCTCCCCACTGACCCCCCACCTGCACTCAGGATCTGTGAAGAGGATGTGTGTCGGCTCTTTCACAGACAGAAGATCAGGAAGGCACCAGGCCCAGATGGCGTCTCACCCTCCTGTCTGAAAGTCTGTGCTGACCAGCTGGCCCCCATGTTCACGCAGATCTTCAACAGATCATTGGAGCTCTATGAAGTTCCCTCCTGCTTCAAATGCTCCACAATCATCCCGGTCCCCAAAAAACCCTCCATCACAGGACTAAATGACTACAGGCCTGTCGCCCTGACGTCTGTAGTCATGAAGTCCTTCGAAAGACTGGTGTTGGCCCACCTGAAGGACATCACAGGGCCACTGCTGGACCCACTGCAGTTTGCCTACCGGGCAAACAGGTCAGTGGATGATGCAGTCAACATGGGACTGCATTACATCCTGCAACACCTTGACTCTCCAGGGACTTACGCAAGGATCCTGTTTGTAGACTTCAGCTCGGCATTCAACACCACCATCCCAGACATCCTTCACACCAAACTCACCCAGCTCAGTGTGCCAGCCCCCACCTGTCAGTGGATCACAAACTTCCTGACAGACAGGACGCAGCAGGTGAGGCTGGGGAACATCACATCCAGCACCCGGACAATCAGCACTGGCTGACGCTCTCCCCACTGCTCTTCTCCCTCTACACAAACAACTGCACCTCAGGAGACCCGTCTGTTAAACTCCTGAAATTTGCAGATGACACAACGGTCATCAGCCTCATCCAAGACGGTGACAAGTCTGCATACAGACGGGAGGTTGAACAGCTCGCCCTCTGGTGCGGTCAGAACAACCTGGAGCTGAACACACTCAAAACTGCGGAGATGACAGTGGACTTCAGGAGGAGCCCCACAACACTGCCCCCCATCACCATACTGAACAGCACTGTGTCTGTTGTGGAAACCTTCAGGTTTCTGGGATCCACAATATCCCAGGACCTAAAGTGGACGTCCAACATCGACTCCATCTTCAAGAAGGCCCAGCAGAGGATGTACTTCCTGCGCCAGGTTAGGAAGGTCAACCTGCCTCAGGTGCTGCTGGTCCAGTTCTACACTGCTATCATCCAGTCTGTTCTCTGCACATCCATCACTGTGTGGTTTGGATCGGCCACCAAACAGGACAGGAACAGACTGCAACGGACAGTCAGGACTGCAGATAGAATCACTGGTGCTAACCTGCCCTCCATTCAGGACTTATACATCTCCAGAGTCAGGAAACGGGCAGGAAGCATCACTGCAGATCCAGCACAGCCTGGACACAACCTGTTCCGACTTCTCCCCTCTGGTAGACGCTATAGAACACTGTACGCCAAAACAACCAGACGCAAGAACAGTTTCTACCAACACGCCATCACTCTGATGAACAGTTAACATCAGTTAACATCAGTCACATAGTGTCAGGAACAATCCCTGTGCAATAACCCTGTGACAAACTTCCACTGTACCTGTAAATTATATTTTCCCATTGTTTAAATACAGTTATTAAACATGTAAATATCATCAGTCAATCACAAATCTTGAAACACCAAATCTATACTGTATATAGTGTCATATACACCTACCTCATGTATATAAAGCAACCTGTTAAATTAATCATATTTATATTCATATTATTCCAGCACCCTTTGCACTATTGTCATACTGTCTACATATGTCATTGTTGCTGTTGTCTATATACGTTTTATATATATTTATATTTATATCTGTACATAGTAGTTTTAATGTTGTCAAGCTTGTTGTCCTTGTTTTTAGCTGTATGTATGTCTATTTCTGTGTATGTACATTGAGAGCAACAAAAAAACTGAGTCAAATTCCTTGTATGTATACACATACCTGGCCAATAAAGCTGATTCTGATTCTGATAAGCAATCCACACATACAATATAGTGATAGTGACACATAGTATTCACAATAGGAACTAAATTTTAATAGTCAGCAGGCCAAATATAATTTAAATTTTGAAATAACTAATGGATCTTATAAATAGGGTGTCAGGCTACACCTGGCTTGCAGACCATAGATTGGACAACCATAGGTTAGGCTCTAAATTAGTTAGAAAGAGATCAGCAAACTTTTAGTTCAGAAGGGAACAGTGGTGCTAAGACTTACTCATTTTTGCTCGACCTTTTCATACAATTACTCTACCATTATAAAATGGATGTGTTTCAGATGATAAAGAAAAAAAGGTGGTCAGAGAAAGGGCTCTGTTGAAATACCAGGAAAAGCTTTCCTCAGAGTCCAGATCCAAGGCAGAGAAACAGCATGCAGAGAAACAATATGCACTGGAGACAATGATGAAGGTAACTTACTCAGTGACACCACAATCTACTCATAAATCACATGACCAAGTGTCCAAAATTACTATTCGAAATCTGCTGTGAAATCGAAAAGGACATATTTATATATATATATATATAGTATGTTTTACTTGATCTTAGCTTGAAAAGGAGGAAAGAGACAGTATCCAGAAAATGAAGGACACTGAGCGAGAGAAAACCACAGCAGAGCTGGCAGCATGGCAACTGAGACAGAAACAAAAAGCAGAGGAAGAAGCCCAACTAAAACTCCAAAGTCAGAGAGACAATCAAAACAAACTGAAAGCCATGACAGAGAAGCAGGAAAATGCATCTTCAGATGGAGAAAAGGTCAAACTGGGTAAGAAATTTCCTGTAAACATTTGCTCCTACCCTAATTGGTTTTAGTATGTTACTGAATACATTCCTGTGTTTAGATCAAAGAGGCAACAGTGAAGCAAAGAGCAAGAAAAAACAAGGTGACCTGCCTGCTCCAAGACTTGTTGGAAACATTCAAGTCACATTTACCCCACGAGTTTTCCCAACAGCCCTCAGGGAATCAAGAGTGCCAGAAGAGGAAGAGGTAAGAGTTGCCGATCTCCTTTTCTGCCATCTGCAGGGTTTTTCATTGTTGTTATACACCGATCAGCCATAACATTATGACCACCTGCCTAATATTGTACAGGTCCCCCTTTTGCCACCAAAACAGCTCTGACCCGTCGAGGCATGGACTCCACTAGACCTCTGAAGGTGTGCTGTGGTATCTGGCACCAAGACATTAGCAGCAGATCCTTTAAGTCCTGTAAGTTGCGAGGTGGGGCCTCCATGGATTGGATTTGTTTGTCCAGCACATCCCACAGATGCTTGATTGGATTGAGATCTGGGGAATTTGGAGGCCAAGTCAACTCCTTGAACTCGTTGTTGTGTTCCTCAAACCATTCCTGAACCATTTTTGCAGCGTGACAGGGCGCATCATCCTGCTGAAAGAGGCCACTGCCATTAGGGAATACCGTTTCCATGAAGGGTTGTACTTGGTCTGCAACAATGTTTAGGTAGGCGGTACGTGTTAAAGTAACATCCACATGAATGGCAGGACCCAAGGTTTCCCAGCAGAACATTGCCCAAAGCATCACAGTGCCTCCGTCGGTTTGCCTTCTTCCCATAGTGCATCCTGGTGCCATGTCTTCCCCAGGTAAGCGATGCACACGCACCCGGCCATCCACATGATGTAAAAGAAAACGTGATTCATCAGACCAGGCCACCTTCTTCCATTGCTCCGTGGTCCAGTTCTGTTGCTCACGTGCCCATTGTAGGCGCTTTCGGTGGTGGACAGGGGTCAGCATGGGCACCCTGACCGGTCTGCGGCTACACAGCCCCATACGCAACAAACTGCGATGCACTGTGTGCCAGCCTTCACTCCCTACGTGCATCAGTGAGCTTGGCCGCCCATGACCCTGTCGCCGGTTCACCGGTTTTCCTTCCTTGGACCACTTTTGGTAGGTACTGACCACTGCAGACCGGGAACACCCCACAAGGGCTGCAGTTTTGGAGATTCTCTGACCCAGTCGTCTAGCCATCACAATTTGGCCCTTGTCAAAGTCGCTCACATCCTTACGCTTGCCCATTTTTCCTGCTTCCAACACATCAACTTCGAGGACAAAATGTTTACTTGCTGCCTAATATATCCCACCCACTGACAGGTGCCATTGTAACGAGATAATCAATGTTCTTCACTTCAACCTGTCAGTGGTCATAATGTTATGGCTGATCGGTGTATATCCCTTGTTGTCACTGTGTTGGAGTAAGGGCCTGTGTCCACATAGCGTTTTTTCTGGTGTTTTTTTCTGGGAGAGCGCTGGGGAGCACTGAGATGAAGCGCTTGTGCGGTGAGAGAAAAAAACGCTACACGTGGGTTTTGTTTCTATGACAACAATATCTCAACGGGGGTAACTACACAGCTAGCAACAAGCTTACAACGCGTAGGGTGATAAAAGTACAACACTCGGCAGCAACATTCAGTGTCCGGCCGATCTGCTCCCGGAAATGGGCTTTTCTGTCTCTGTCTGACATATCATAAAGCTCAGGACAGACAGACACAGCCAGAACAAGTTTATTTTCAATTTTCTTGGTTACCAGGGTGACGAGCCCCATCTAATATATAACTGGTTGCCTGATAAAAGCGCTAGTGACAATAAACATCTGAACAATTTAAAGTACAATAAGAATCATACCTCTGATTGCCCTCTCTTGTTTGGCCAGCAGGACATGCTATTCCCTATTATTATAATACATATGTCAGGGTGGGACATTCTTTTAATCCGCATTCTCATTGAGAACAATTGAAAAAAGATGCTGGCGCAAAAAACTCTTTGTGGACACAGGCCCTAATCCAACAAATCATGTTACAAATTACAATTCCAAGGTAATCAGTAAACTGTAAAGATCAACACTTGTGGATACTCTCCATAAATGCTGTCATTGGAATTCATATATTTGATTATTATATTGTCAGGAGCTTGTCTTGTCTGTTGTGTGTTTTAGTCTTTGTCCTGTTTATTTTGTATTGTTATGTGTTATGATGTAAGTTGGTCTTGTTGCATTGTCACAATGTAAAGCTTTTTGTGAACCCCAGGAAGAATAACTGTTGCAATGTTGTAGCTAATGGTGATCCTAATAAACTAAACTAAACTATACAGTGGCGAGCATAATGTGGAAAGACTCCTTAGGAGAAATCTTCAACAGGAAATACAGGCAGAAAGATATTACATTCTAAACTTGCAGAGCAGTCTCATTCACCGTTGACTTGTGGACTGGAGAAAAGATCAGCATCAACCACAGGGAACCATCCCAAGAGGATGAAAGACACAAGTGTAAAATTGGTTGAACAGCAAAAATCATCTCACTTTGATGCTCGATCATACTGTACCTTCAGCTGTTTAGCTTATGGTGACTAACACATTTTTTTTTAAAGTAATGCTGTTGTGTAAACACATTTGTCTGTGAGTAACCGGTAACCACCTCTAGTGTGGAACTGTCTTCAAGTACACCACTGCAATTTTAGAATAGGGATTTTGGCATGTCATATTGTGAAAAGCACAGGTGACTGAAATCCATTTAGCTGCTTCAGTTTCAGGGTCCTGGTGTTGTGCATGCTGGCTCACTATCATATCGTCATGGTTTACTGGGACACTTTAATAGAACAGAGCCATCCTTAATATTATTAGCAACTGTGCATTCCATACTATGACAAGAAAAATGTCTGCTTTGAACAATGCCAAAAGACATTGTATTGTGTTTACCATATGACTGTGGACTTTTGGTGCAACCCAATTGATTTAAAACTACTTTAAACTGCACTGTAAGCCTTAATTCAATCAAACGGGTGAGTTGCTGAGGACCCAAGAAGTGCAGTGTCGAGTATGAAGTTGATGGGATGGGAGTATGGCGTCAGATTTATGTCATAAGTCGCGAGCGCAATAAAACATGCTCATGAGCAAATTATATTATTTCACAGTGCTGACGTCTTGAGTCTGGTGTGAATTCCCATGAAGAGTTTAGCAGAGAGAGAAAATGTATGCATCAGTGACAGGGCACTTGACCCTTGGTATTTATTAGTTTTTCTCTGAAAAGCACATGCCAGTGCCAAGTGTCATCTGTCCCATGTTAAAATCAATCAGTCACCCTTAATGAGTGTTATCCAGCATATGCTTTGTGAGTAGAATTAGCACTAAGATTGTACTTTTTATATTTTAACCAACCAGTGGCTCAAAAAACAAGCTGAAGCCAGGCGTGCAGTAAATGCAGATGTTGAAGAGCTGAATGACCTGAAAGAGGAGAGGAACCCAGACTGGTTAAAGGACAAAGGAGAGTAAGTGAAGTCTGCTCTAAAAACTATTTAACAGTACTTTTTTTTTTCTGAACCATGGAGTCACTAAATTGAATCTTTCCTTTAGCAAATGTTTTGCGACTGGGGACTACCTGGGTGCAGTGAATGCCTACAACCTGGCTATCAGGCTCAACAGGAGGATCCCAGCTCTGTATTTGAACAGGGCTGCATGTCATCTGAAGTTGAGAAATTTTCACAAGGCCATTGAGGATTCCTCTCAGGTCTGTACTGTCAAGTCAAGTCAGTTTTATTTATATAGCCCAATATCACAAATCACAAATTTGCCTCAGGGGGCATAGGTTTTTTTTACATTATCTGTGGTCATCTGCACTCCACTGCATGTTGCACATTGAATGAAAACTTCACTGAGGATGTTGGTGTCTTGCAACTTGCAAACAGCAGCAAGAGATAACTTGGTACCAGGACATTCTGTGCAAAGAGAGAGGCAAAAGAAATCTGCTCACAGCATGTTGTTGTTATTTTGCTCCTAAATTTAAATTCTAGTGCAGCCCTTATACAGTCTACAGTTCATTAAATCTGACTTGTCTTCAGTGGCAATCATCAATCAACAAATCCCATGAACATACCAAATGGTCTGTGACACTGAGCCCCAAGGCCATTGGTTCCTACATTGGTTAAAAAACAACTCACAAATACGCAGTTTCATTTTAAAAAACGGCTGAGTAATTTTCTAAAACAGCTGGCTAACGTTACTCAAGCAGGGGGCATTTGTTCAGGACTATTTTAAACCACATTTGGTGTTAGTGAGTACTTCAGGCAGCAGGCCGTATGTGGGATCGAGTCAAAAAAAAAAAAAAAAACTATGTGTGTGTTCATGGTAATGAAGGAACATGTCCCAAACAATAATAGGATTTGAAATTAATTGAATGATAATAGGATCAATTAATTGTTGGTTTGGGTCTGCACATGATATCTGTTGACAGTAAGAAAAATAAAGAATATCACCAGACTTACTGAAGTGCATACTGGCCCCTTTCAGATGACTTACTGGGACACCCATATGAAACAGAACCATTGTTCATATTACTAGTTCCACCTGTGCTTTTCCTTTTTACTTTACCTGGTCAACATTGCTGCATGATTAGTTGTGTTTTCCACCAGTGTCCTTTGAGCTACACATCTTCAGTTTTTTTTTCTTTTGTTTACATATTTCCTCTGCTCATTTCCAATATGAATCAGAGGTCAGATTTGCTATAATTGTGAAATATTTGTGCACTTATATGACTGTGCAAGCATGGACTGTAATGATAAACAGTAAAACGTTTCGCAAACTGCGTCTGAGTTCAGTTGGTGGTGAACTGGATTCAAATGGGTTACTGGTTAATCACTGGCAAGTGATAATGATGTCATACCAATGTCATATCTCCATTGATTTTACACATCAAAATCATGTGTGAAAAACATTGTATAAAGTATAAAAGTATAAATATATTTGTGGCTCCAGTGAAGGCTGCGCAAAATCTGATAAATTGCCCCTTGCTGTGTGACATGAACGTCTGTTGAAATTCTGCAGTTGTTTTTGATCATGGACACATGAAGTAAATTTGTTTGTAAAGTAAAGTAGAGCCTCTCAAGACTACCAGAAACTTTGAACTTTGTTCAGATTGAACAACTAACATTAATGTATCAGTATACTTAAATAAAAAAAAACTAATAATTACATTTTTAAAATTAAACGTAGAGGTGTTTAAAACTACATTTGATATCATTTTGAGAACTGGGATTTGACTAAACATGCCTCGCCTCCTGAGTAGGAAATTTCATGTGAAAGTGCTATTGACTTTATTTTTCCTGGATGAACATAGGACCAGTTGGTCTCTCTGTTTCAGACTGTAGTTAATCCTGTAATGTGCACAATATGAATAAAGTGTCATTAAATGAACAGACCAAAGTCAGTCTGAATACGCAAACATTTACGCACAGTACCATGTTGAATATCACAGTTTGATTTAGTTTCTACTGTATTACCTATGGCATCTGTATACTTCACTTTGTGAATTAGGCTAATAGTAAAGCTGTATTAAGTTATTATAAAGCTTTTATGTAAAGTAGGAATAAACACCTGCTCACATGTTTCTCTGCAGGCACTTGATCTGTTGACTCCACCAGTTGCTGCCAATGCAGCTGCCAGAGCCAGAGCCAATGTCCGCCGAGGATCTGCTTTCTGCCAACTACAGCTCTATGCAGAAGGTTTGATCAGCAACAGTTATGATTTGGTACACTGTTACTATACACTTTTGGATTTTATATTTTGTTTTTCAGAATGATGAACATGTGACCATGTCCACCTACTCTTTGCTGTCAGCTGATCTACCTGTGACATGTTTTCTCAGGGCTACAAGACTACCAAGCTGCTCTGAAGATCAACCCTCACAATGAAGCGCTGCAGGCAGACACACAAAGAATCAGAGACATTATTCAAGGCACTGCAGCTAACCCTGAGCTACAGTGAGACACCGAAAATGTACTAAACATATTATGTATGGCTGTTTATTGTTTGTGTTATTTGTCTGTTACCCAACGGTACAATAAATGATAACAGAGAACCAAAGGCTGCTGCATATCTGTAACCATACAGTCAGATACTAAGTTTAATCCCTGCTGTCTTATTGGAAGCCAGAAAAGGTATGTTAGCAGAAAAAATATGAAAAAGTGTTGTAGTGTGTCTTACTGAAGAATATGCTGTAGTGTGCATGGGAGACACTCTTATCAGTATGGGAAGAGCACCCTCGTGTGGTTAAATGTTGCACCTCCTAAAATGGAACGCAAATAATGGATGTTGATATCACCATGTAAATTAATGGAATTAATTATTTTAAGTTTTCAGTACCAGTATGTAGTTTATACTGTCTCACAGCTAATAAAATAAAAGCACTCAACTTCAGTGTTTTAAAATGTCTGGCAGTGCTTACACTACTTATACTTATATAAGTAGTTACTTATACTAATACACCTGCAAAAGGTTGCAGTAGTCTTTCATGTTCTGTCACTTATCACATCAAATATAAGAGGTGGTAATTTAGTACATTTTTACTATTATGTCATTTTAAAACCAGAGTTTTTGAATTGCAGTTTCAATGAAAGGGGTCTGGCCAGTTAAACATTAAAAATACTATTTGAGCTTTTGGGATACAAAAGTACTTGAGCATTCACAACCAAAGTCTTGCCATATTTCAGGTGGAATTCTATTCTAACATATACAGGAGATACATATTTTTTGGCATTTCACCAGACAGTAGAGAAAAACAGGAAAGACGGGAGAGAGATAGGATGACATGCAGCAAAGTGCTTGGGCGGGACTAGCATGTGGGCCACTGTGGTAAGGACTCAGCCTTGATGTGCACTATATCAGGTGAGCTACCAGGGCATCCCAGGTGCAATTCTGTTAGTATGATCGTAGTGTTTTGAGTGATGTCAAATGAAAGCTACAGTTCATAGAGATGGCTTATTTAAAAGACTTCCTTCCTGTCCAGGAGGCAGGGAATAGTTGTAAAACATCTGTCATGCTTTGAAGCACTAAGGAATGAATTCAGTGTTTTAATTGAATGTAGAATTTTAGAAAGAATATATAAGATAATCAAATAAGCATTTACAACTTCAATGTTAAAAATTTTGGTGCAAATCAAAAATGTATTTGGGTCAGATTTCTTACTTACTTGGCCAGCTTACTGCTAAAAACCCAACACAAAATCACACAGTACATCTTTTCAGTGAAAAGTTCATGAAAAGTACTGTTCTGCTGGTGTAAAAACATTTTAAACAAATTTAAATCCCGATTCTCTTTGAGAACACATGGACAGCATTGATACCAACACAGCTTGAAAATCAAAATGTTACAAATGAAAGTGGTATCTGCAGTATTTCAAGTCAGTAGAGCTGTGCTGATTTCAGAGCTCAGTACATAGACTGCCCCTTCTGTCCTGCCATCTACTGTTGGTCATTGTGAATGTCTTCACTGAGCCTGGTGGAGGGTAAAGGGTCTTGATCAAGCAGAGGTGGGAAGTGAACCAGTAACTCAAGTACCCTACTTTTCTGCTACTTTATACTTCTACTTCACTACATGTCAGGGGGAAAGTTGTACTTTGTTCTCTTCTTTTATTTGACAGCTGTAGTAGTCATTTTTCAGATTAAGATTTAACATCAGTGAATTACTTTATCGAATCTCTTAATGAAATATAAAATAATTTTATATTATAATAAAATACAATGCATTGTTAAAGATTAAATCAGTGGTTCCCAACCTGTTTAGTTGTGACCCCTTGCAAAAACGCTGTGTAGTTTGTAGGAGTAATTCGGGCACCTTTCTATGAGTTGTTGGCAGTTAGACCATCTAATTTCCAAAGAAGACAAATTAGTCAATATTTCATTAAAAAGCAAAGATAAGACCCTTAGGTTGGGAACCACTGGACTAAACTATCTAACTTCATATAAAGTAGTTTAAACTAGCTCCGCATTGACCAACTACAGCACTGAAATGCTGCTTACACATTAATTAACAATTTAATAGACATGACATTTAATAATGTCATATGATAATATATCAGCCAAAGGAGCAATTTCTCTGCAAAACAAGTACTTTTACTTTAAGTATATATGTACTTTTACTTGAAGTAGGATTTTGAATGCAGGACTTGTACCCGTAATAGAGTATTTTTACAATATTGGTACTTTCACTTAAGTAAAGGATCTCAATACTTCTTCCACTAAGTGTTCCACATCAGTGTTTGTTATGAGAGACAGAAGAATGTTAACAGATCTAGACGCAAGTGAGTGTTTGTAGTCATCTAACTTCCTTGATCACATCAGACTAACCACGCCTGACCCATCCTCACTCCACCCTGCTGACTCTACAGTATTTTATGACACTGATTTCAGATTGAAGGGATTTGGAAATACTGCTTTTCTTTGTAAACACCAACTGGGAAGGCCTTTTTTGCTGTGAATCTGAAGTGCAAATTGAGGTCAACTGATCAGACCACACAGTGGGTCAGTACCCAGTGCTGCTGGGTCATGGGAAGGCTGATGTGAGTGTCCAGATGATTCTGGAAAAAGTGGTGGTAAGGTGCCTTATTCTAACTTGACAGCTCTATCATTAGCTGCTGTTTTTAACATGCTGTACAAGCCTTCTCAAATTCCTTTAACATGACATAATACAGACTCATAACTCAATGCAGGTTAGTAGTCTACAAAACAGAGTAAAATGTGGGTCCACAGAAAAGATTTTTTGTCAGTCCACTGATCTAAGCAGATCAGAGCTCCAATCCTGCCAAACATGTGAGTGTGACTGTGAAGTAGCACTTGAAGACCTCGACCACACACCCTGCCCTCTCTCAACGGACACAATTGAAATCTGTAAACACCCAGCAAAGCCGCTTTTCTTATTTTTGTCTTCTACCAATTTTCTCTTTTTTCTAATCCCCTAATCAAATGTGCCAAAAGCTTCCCAAAGAATTGCGAATGGTTGAAATTCAGTGTCAAAAGAATGGCATCATTAAGAGGCTTTGATTTGTAATGGAGCTGCATTGTGGCAGGGCAGTTTGAGTGAATGATTGTCAGTGAATTACTTTTTCTAAGCATTTTAAAAGATAAACACAATTCCAGCATGCATAGACGTGCAAGAGAGTTGAAGTGTTATTACAAAAGATTAATTCAAGTGCTTGGAATGGTGCAAATGGAGACACATACACAAGGTCCTGCTAGGAATTCAATGGATGACTTAGCTGTGGTACAAAAGGTAGACATTTTGGGTTACATTTTATTCTGATAGGTATCTAGAGCAGGAAACAAGATACAAATACCCTAAGAGGCACAATGCCAAAACATTTTGTTTTTCCTTTTTTATATCAAATTCCTAAATTTGTGTCCTGCATGTTTTACCCCATTACTGCCAACCATTTCCCACAGCATGCTGTAGGTGTTTGATTGTTTTTATGACCAATGACCTTGTTGTTTGTGCACTAGCAGTATTTCATGTCAAAATGCATCAAAATGGTTTAATTGATATTGTTAGGAAGTAGAAATAATGACTAAATGTCTGCATCTTTCAGGCTTAAATTTTATGTGTTTTTGGACCATTTGACCAGGTGTGTATTTTTCCATGATAGGCCTTTTAAAGCTGCTCTCATAGATATTTCTATATTAACAATGGATTCAATTGCTATGTCTAATGTGAAAGGCGTTGCTCGTAGTGACAAAATCACAGATAATTATCACCAGACTATGCAATGCCCCTCAGCTCAATGAAACATTTTAGCATCTTTCTGCTCATTGTTTTGGTTTTATGGGCCTGCCACTTTACTGTTCAATCTCTGCATTCTCATCCATGTTGCTTTCAGAAGAAGGCAGCTGTTTTCAGCAGAAAAGCTCCAATAAACCTGCTGTAAACTACCAGCCCAATACCTAACAGCAGACAGACAAAGTTAGCAACTAGCTGGTGGAGCATTTAGCAGCTAAAGAACCAGATCTTTTTAAAGCTAAAAGGAGAGTGAATATTGAAGTGGCAGGGAGGTAGTGCATCCCTGTCAGGCCTTAGGCCTGTACATAGTAAACGGTAGGTTCAGAGGGAGATTCACATACTCCTCAGCTCTTGGGTCTAGTGTAGTAGACTCTGCAATCACTTACATGGACCCCTCCACTATCAGTGCATTCACTGTCAGCAATCACCCCTTTCAGACCATAACCAAATAAATGTGTTCTTTAAACTCTCAGGTCAAATGAGTGACACAAAAAGGGAACCCAGTAAGCTGTTTAAATTAAATCCTATTTACAGATGGGCCCCAGACAGTGGAGACAAATTCATCATGGTCTTGAACTGATCTGATGAATGTCATATCAATATATGACCAAAATCAATATGTCCCTACCAGAGATGGTGTAAACAAGGCCATTGATGCTATCCATATGATATTTCATAAGGAAACTATTAAAGCTGACTTTATTAAACAAAAACGGAAGCCTATTAAAAGGTAAAACACTGACAAATGGTTTGATCAAGAAGTTTGGAAGACCATCAGAAAAGTCCTGAGAAAAATAGCAACCAAACAACATCACCAACCAAACAACACAGCCTTAGGCATTAGGTACAATAAATGTTAAACAAATATAAACATACAATTAGAAACAAAAAACAAAATTATACCCACATGAAACTTGAAGATATTGAGAGAGCCATTAATCAAAATCAATTCTGGGATATGTGGAACAACTTCAACAGAAAGCAACCACAAGCATTGCCCATCCAAAATGGTGACAGCTGGAGAGCAAATTTTGAAAATCTGTACAAAGACGTACCAATAAATCTAATCAATTCAGATCAATGTATTATAAAAGAAAAGCTCCAAACATTAGAAGAAACAATTAAAGACAAAAAAAAAAACTCTTGATTTCCCAATTACTTGGGAAGAATTGACCACACAGACAAAATCTCTATTAAATGCTCAAATGCAGCACCCCTGTGCAGTGTTGAAGTTGTTCAATATCCTATTAGAGTCAGGATGTTTTCCCCCAGTCATAAGAGAGGGGACAAATCAGACCCTAGTAACTACCGTGGCATCTGTGTCAGCAGTTGTCTAGGTAAATTATTCTGTAGTATTCTAAATAAAATAATACTAGATTTTCTTGACAAACACTCCATCTTGAGTGCAAATCAAACTGGCTTTCTCCCAAAACACCGCACCACCGAACATGTATACCTGTCACACTTAACAAACATGTACACCAAACAAAAAATGGTAAGATATTCACTTGTTTTATTGACAGCTTTTGACTCTATTTGGCATGAAGGGCTCTA
The DNA here is from genome assembly GCA_008360985.2 of Macquaria ambigua. NCBI lineage: Eukaryota > Metazoa > Chordata > Actinopteri > Centrarchiformes > Percichthyidae > Macquaria > Macquaria ambigua. The sequence goes on along the minus strand of VMKM01003325.1, from coordinate 19,256 downwards.
TTACAGACGTCTACAATGTGGTATAGGGGGCAAAATGTATGATTTGGTTAAATCAATGTATTTGGAAAATAGGTGTGCTGTTAAAATTGGAGACAAACAAACTGAATTCTTCACCCAGAAAAGAGGTGTTCGTCAGGACTGCAATTTAAGTCTGACTTTATTTAATGTATAAATGAACTTGCTGTTAAGTTGGATCAATGTGCTGCCTCTACCTCCTAGATAGAGAGATGCTATGCTGATGCTTATGCTGATGACTTTATTCTTCTGTCTCCTACTGAACAGGGACTACAGCAATAGCTGGACATAGTAGATGTGCAGTTGTTTTATGCTTTGTTTTAGGTATTTCATCTGTATTTTTACTTGTGTATGGAAGCTTTAAATGCCTAAATAAAAACAAATCAAACAAAGAAATAGTGAATTGTGTAGTGATCCAAGTGTGTATGCACTGAATGTGTGTACTGACGTGTGTGTGTGTGTGTGTGTGTGTGTGTGTGTGTGTGAGTATGGTGTGTAGTGGTTATGTATGGTGTAGGGGGTGGATAAGAGCAGGGTTTAATTTGTGCCAGATCCTTAGGTTGAACAGGACCGGGACCTCCCAGATTGGGACCGGTGTTGTGCCCTTAAACAGGGAAAATAGTAACGGGGAAAGATGAAGAGACAAACACGCAGCTCTTGTCTTCACTTGTCTGTATTGAGTTACATTTTAAAGAATGCAAACAAAACACTCAATTTCAGGACCACAGTTACTATGACTTGTGTATCTTTTTAACTTTCTCTAAATTATTTAAATTATCTTTTTACTGAGTTACACAACATTAAATTATGAGATGCATTTTAACCTTTTACCTGTACAATTTTAGCTGACATGAACTGGGCTCATGAAATGACACTTGAACCTTACAGCAAAAATATGTGAAGGTAACCGTGATTAGCTTGAATGATAACAATAGTAGTCGGACTCTACGGCAGCGCCACGAGGTCTCCGGCAGCTAGCTTACACATCAACTAGGTTAGCCAACAACTCTTTAAACAATATAACAATAACACATAAAAAACTTAACTCATAGTTAACAACAGTAACGTAAGATAACTATTACTAACGTGTTCATACATTTATAGTGTTTTGTGGACGGTAATTACCTTAAATAGGGAAAACTAACAGGGAAAGATGAAGAGACAAACACACGCAGCTCTCATGTTCACTCGTCTGTATTGAGTGAGAGAGAGGAGCACGATCCCCCTACTGGAACCAAGTAGATCGACGAATAATTAACCCACACAGACAAGGATCTGTGTTACCTATCTGTGTTTGCATTACTGGCTGCATATTCTACAGTGACATGTATAACAGTGACCAGCACTAATACACATATATACTACCTGTCACACTGGCACCTATTTGACTGGACCTGGCACTTCCTTTGTCACCTTCAAAGTCTGTAAATAAATTTTGTGTAATATTTAATGTTAGCTGTTCTTTATTTCACATTGGTTACTTGTAAATTGTTTGCCTAATTTGGATGCATTTTAAATCTGATCTAAAAATACCAGTCAATCCACTGTTTGCTGGCAAGTAATGTTTTGGCATATGATTAGGCTTCTGTAAGCCCCACAGCTAAGCAAGTGGGTAATTGTGCTGTGAAATGAGTAGGCCTATGGCTAAGTTACAGGGTGCATGTGTAGGTGTGGCGCTGTCCATAGCATTGAAATGGAGCAGAGGAGATCAATAGACAGACAGACTGACAGAACACGTCACTTAGTTCAGTTTCTTATCCTTTTTGTGGTTGTAAACAGAACTTTCAGCTCAATTCCATTTTCCCCCTGTTGTAGCAATCCACAGACAGAAGGGACATGACAGGGAAGAGAAGAGACATCAACAAGAGAGAAAGAGAGAGCGAGCTGTAAACTGTAAACAGCTGTTTCTACGCACCTCCCCTGCTGATTCTGAGTGATTATTGTGAATGTTCTGATTAATAATGTAAAAATAAATAATGCTTTGTTTGTAATGACAGTTTTGTTTAATTTAACAGCTAGCGCCTAGGCGGAATTTTTTGTTCTTTAAATTTGTTTACATGTTACTGTTGTTTGAATTGTTATCAATAAAGCTGAAAATAAAAAAATCTAGGCGTTGTCCAATGTGCTCCAGGCACTGTGGATTTTTAATGCAACCTTTTCTCTCCCTCTGACCCGCCGGAACAGCACCCTCTCTGTGTTCCAGGACCTCCTGATTTACAAATTAAATACTGCGTAAGAGCCTCTGGATAGTGTGGGTGGTTTTGTTAGCCAGGGCATTTATCGTGTTAGCTTCAATTAATAGATTATATTGTTGAGAGGGTAATCCTATAGGTCAGCTCACAGACCCTCAGGGAGCCTGCCTAAACAGGATCTTTAACCTCCTCTCTCAGAGAGAGAATTATTTTCTCTCAGATTGGGCCCCCGCCATCAATCGCACACTGTGTGACTGGCTAGTTGAGCCATGCCAGGGGCCAGAAAGGGGGCACATATAGCAGCAATAGTAAAGATAATAGTGGTAACAGTGACAATAACTTTTTTTTTTATAATAATAACAATGACAACCATAGCAATAGTGGTAAAAGTGATAAGGTAAGGTAATGGAAATATAGACCTACTGTTATATTAATCATGCCTGACAGAACATAGACTAATCACATTGCAGGTGTTTAAAACAAACAAAAATAATAGTTCAAGAAAAATTTTAAATAAAAAAAAAAATAGAAAAGTGTGTTTGGAGGGATAGGTGGCAAGTGGAGTGGTGTGTGAATGAGCCGGATATGATGGTTTCTCCAGTTGTAGTGATTTGTTTGTGCCATTACTTCATAAAATGGTTTGAGGGGGTTACAGCTCAAGATTTAAGTTTCCAGTTCTTTATTGTCTTATGCACAACAATTACAGTGAAGCATTGTGAAGTCATTGGCAATGACATTCTTAATTCTCAGGTTTTCTCCAATAATGTTCAAACAATATATATAAAATTATAATTTATTTTTCTTCGGTACGTTTTTTGCTCTGCTGCTACTTCTGCATACTTTCAGCTACAGAAACCATTCAACTATCAACATGTTCAGCTCTTTAAGGACATTTATGCTATGACTTTTCATTTTTTTTTTATCTTTTATACTTAAATAAATATAAATAATAAAAATTATAATATAAAATATTAAGCTTTAAAAATCTTTTTTTTACCATTAAAACAAATGGGAGCAACCTTCAAATCTTCTTTAACTTTCTGCACTTAATACTTATGCATACTTTCAGATACAGAAACCATTCAACTCTCAGAATGTTCAGCTTTTTAAGGATATTTCAGCATATATTGAGCTATTTTCTACCTTTTATACTTTTTAAAATATTAACCTTTTTTCAAAATTATTTTACAATGTAAATCAATAGAGAATCCTCTTCAACCTGCTCTACTTTGAAATGCTACTGCTTCTGCATACTTTCAGCTACAGACTCCATTTACACTTTAAACTGGTCACAAGATGTTCAACTATTAAGCTATGATTCAACTTTTTGAAATATTCTACAGTTTTTGATTTATCACAGTTTTAGTTTTATGCTTTTTTTCAGTCCTTTTCTGAGTTTATAATGGGTGTGTATGTGGCGGAATGTTCAGAGCTAGAGTGGGTGACATCATCGCTAGAGTGAAGGACAGCTGTAAAATCTTCTTAAAAATGTCTGCTAAAATTGCTCTCGTTGCCACAATTTTCACTCTTCATACATCATTTTCACATTAGTGCGTAGACAAACTTGTCCTGGTTCAGAAAATGTAGCTATTTTAGCCATAGGACATACAGTTTTTGAACTGTCTGCCTTGAAGCATCAATTCAACTATCTCATTGACTGCAATGATATTTTGGCTCCTACTGTCTCGAGCGAAACACATATTTGAGGACTTTTGAAACTGTGATTTATCCATCATTTTTTAACTTTATTGACACAAATTATACACAAATCTACATGTTCAGAAATAACATCTGGTGCTGACAGTGAGGTTGTTTCACCAATACAACCTACGTTTTTTTTATGATGGTGACTTTTCTGAGTGAAACCTTTACAGGTTTTTCTCTCTCTCTGTCTCGATGACACCACTTTTAGGCCCCAGATCGATAGACACACAGCTGATGTTGATTAGCCGATCTGTCTGTTCCTCTGTTCTGATTGGTGGATTGATGTTGAGCTATTTTTGGCAGTTGTGACCTCTGTCCTTTTTAACTGTTTATAAATTCAAACCTATTTCTGTCACTAACATAGACACGCGCAGTAATACACTAACACATACAGATACTAACACACACAAATACACACACACACACACACACACACACGCACACATACAGTAATACACTAACATAACACACACAAATAAACACACACACACACACACACACAAACAAACTGATTTGTGGACTTTACTACTACTAGTACTACTACTATTTACTATACTGCTATACTACTACTACTACTACTACTATACTACTTTTTTATGATGGTGACTTTTCTGAGTGAAACAGATTTTTCTCTCTCAGTGGTCTCAGTGACTCAGCACTTTCACACACCAGATAGTTACACACACAGCTGATGTTGATTTGCTAATTAAACATTGTTGTGACTTGTCCTTTTTAACTGTTAATAAATTCAAACCTATTTCTGTCACTCTTGCACACACACACAGACACACACACACACACACATTGCACACAAACATACACTAATACACATATTAAAACACATACTGTTATGACCGTGTGTCTGTGTTTTTGTTGTTCTGTTCTGTTTTCTTTCTCTCTCTCTCTCTCTCTCTCTCTCTCTCTCTCTCTCTCTCTCTTTCTCTCTCTCTCTCTCTCTCTCTGCTTCTGCAGGTACCATCCTCCCCCTCCTGCAGCAGGTGATTGGGCACGGCTGTTTCTCACTTGCTCATCAGGGGCAGGTGTACTAAGGCTGGGAGAGGAGAAGCAGAATGGGCCAGTGGGCCATTTGGTAGCTTTCCGTCGGACAGTCTGTGTGTGCTTGGATCAATAGGTTACTCTCTTCTTTGGAGAGAGGGTGATTTTTTTTTTTTTTTGTTTACCTGCTGTTGTGGTTATTTTGGTGTGTATTACTCTGCTCCTAGGGAGTTGGTTTTTCTTTCAGTTATTGTATTGTCTTTTGTTTGATCTAAGTTAATAAATTCCTGGTTTCTGCTACTTTTGCATTTTCCTGGTTCTTTTCCCCTGGGATTCTTTTACATGTTACTCCCCTCATTCCCCAGACTATTTGGTGACGTAACATTTGGGGGCTCATCCAGGATCTTGGAGGAGGTCAGGAAACGAAGGGTAAGGGTAAGGGTAGGTGACTATTTGTTTGTGTTGATATTGACTCTGGTGGCTGGTGTGATGAATATTGGTGTCCAGATATCCATTGTCTAGCCTTCACTACAACTCTACAGCTTCCTCGGATAGACAGGTGAGTGTCCAGCTGGGCTGTTTCAGTCTTTCCATCGGGCACTCTTTTGTTATTTTGCCTTTTTTGTTTTCGGAGTAATCCTGGGCGGGGATCAAGCTCCCCGACGGGGGCAGGTGTTTCAGGGCTCCGGCCACTGAAGTTTTGCTTTCATGTCGCCTGGAGCCCGGCATGCTCCAGAGTAAAGTTACGGTATTAGGCAGGCTGGGGGAGTTGTTTACGTGGAGCTAGTTGTTGTTATTATCTGTTGTATGTGACATCCGCCATCAAGTTTATCACGTATGCCTGGTAGATGTGAAGAGGATACGCTGTGCTGTTTTGTTTGCTGATGAGTATGGCAACATTTGAGCTGGGTGCGTTTGTGGCTAATCCTACGGTGAGTCAGTTTGATAAATGCAGAAAAGCGGATTTATGTGAAATAGCCAGGCATTATGGTATCTCTGTGTCAGGTTCCCTCCCTAAGAAAGAGCGGTTCTTTTTTGACGGCTTGGTTAACGAGGGAGTTGTCTGCAAAATCTCCTTGTCCCCTAGCTGAGGCTAGGGCAGTAGTATCCTCGAGTGAGGGCCGTTCGGATCTGCCGGTGGGTGAGGCTATCTGGCAGCAGCATGTAACTCCTGGCGTAAAGAGTAGTAGGGCGGAGGAAAAACCGTTGACGTTACCGCAGTTTGACCCATTGTCTGTAGAGTCATCTCATGGCTCCAGCTTAGATGCTCGCGTAAAGGTGTGTTTGGCTCATTTGCAGCTGGAGAGAGAAGAGCGAGAGCAGGAGTTTCAGCTCCGGAGAGAGTTGGAGTTGAAGAAGCTGGAAGCAGAGACCGCCTTTTAAGATGCAACAGTTGGAACTGCAGGTGAGGTCCGACCTTACATCTGCAGGGGCACGGTTGTCGCCAGTTCCAGCAGAGAGATTTGACGCGAGTAAAAATATAGCATTGGTCCCTGTTTTTCGTGAGTCTCAAGTGGAGTCCTATATCGTTGCGTTTGAGCGCATTGCTGCTGCTCTACGTTGGCCACAGGAGGTGTGGGCTATACTCTTGCCGTGTAAGCTAACTGGTAAGGCTCAAGAGGCTTGTTCTTCTTTCTGCCGAAGATGGGCTGAGGTATGAGAAGGTTAAAGGGGCTATCTTGCAAGTATGAGTTAGTACCAGAGGCTTACAGACAGCGGTTTCACAGTCTTATGTCCACACAGACCTATGTTGACATCGCTAGGGAGAAGGGGATTCTTTTCGACAGGTGGTGCTCAGCATGCAAGGCTGAGGACTTAGCCTCACTGCATGAGTTAATGCTGGTGGAGGAATTCAAGAACTGTGTGCCTGAGCGTACTGTAATTTATCTAAATGAGCAAAAAGTAACTACCTTGCAGCAGGCCGCCACACTGGTGGATGAGTTTGCTCTTATGCACAGAAATGTTGGTGCTAAGCACGATTCTCCCCAACGTAGTCATTATCAACAATCTGGTGAACCACATGTCACATCTGACAGTGTCTTCACTGAGTCCCAAGGCTGAGAAACGGTCATGTGGTAGCTGACTGTTTAGCTTTGAAACAGAAGCAGCATTCATCGGTTTCACGATCAGTGAAGGGGGTTGGGGTGAGCATGGCAGTGTCTCCGTCCATCCCTCCAGAAGTGCCTGATTGTTTTAAACCTTTCACCTTTAACAGATTTGTGTCTCTCTCTCAGGACGGGCTGAGGACCAGCGCCCGGTCAGTGTTGTGAGACACCAGTGGCTCTCAGTCTTTCATTCTTTCTAGTGCTCTGCCCTTGAGTGCTACGTCTGCCTGTGAGGCGAGCACAATCGTGTTAGGTATCGGGATGCGTGTGCCTGCTCCTCTTCACCATGTTCATGTGCAGTCTAACTTGGTTACTGGGTTTTTTTCCGGTAGCCGTCCGCTCCTGTTTTCCCATTGAAGGGGTTGATTTTATCATGGGGAATGACGTAGCAGGGGGAAAGGTTTATCCTACTCCTGAGGTGGTTGATGTTCCTATTCCTGGGACTGACCACGATGACCTGGCCCAATGTCATCCTGAGGTATTTAAAGTTAGTGTTCTGACTAGAGCTCAGGCTCGTAAGCAGCTCCAGGGTGTTGACTTGGCTGATTCTCTGTTTGCATCTACCTTGTCTGAGGAGAGGTTGCCGCCTGGTGGTGAAATAGTGAACAGCCTTTCAAAAGAGTTGGGGGGGTAAAACAGAGTCTGACGGTGTTATGGCTCCTGTAGAAGCATTGCCACAAACTCATGAAGTGCTTATTCATGCTCCAAAATGTGACTCCTCGCTAGCCAAGAGTTATGCCGCTGTTGAGGACTGGTGGTTCTAACAGGAAACACCATTTCCTTATGGATAATGGGGGTGTTGATGTGTAAGTGGGTTCCACGGGTGGGTGGACCAGCAGTCGACTCAGGTAAGGGCTGGGACACAATTTACCATATAGTTGTTCCGGTTGGTTGTCGACAGCATGTGCTGCAGTTAGCCCATGAGCATTTGTGGTCTGGCCACTTGTATGTCACTAAGACATACAATCGCATCCTAAGACATTTCTTCTGGTCAGGGATGAAGGCTGATGTGATACGTTTCTGTAAAACTTGCTGCACATGTCAAGTTGTGGGCAAACCAAATCAGTTAGTGCCTCCAGCCCCTCTGCGTCCCATTCCTGCTGTTGGTGAACCGTTTGAGCACGTCATTGTGGACTGTGTTGGCCCATTACTGAGAACAAAGTCTGGTAACCAGTTCCTGTTGACTAAATGTGTGTTTCCACTCGTTTTCCAGAGGCCGTTCCCCTGCTGAAAATCACTGCACCTGCCATCACTCAAGCTCTGACTAGGTTCTTTACTACCTTTGGATTACCAAAAGTTGTGCAGACTGATCAGGGAACCACTTTCCTCTCGAAAACCTTCAGACAGACTTTGCAGAGTTTAGGTGTTTCTCACTCAGTGTTGAGTGCCTACCATCCAGAGTCACAAGGTGCGCTTGAACGCTGAACTGTTTTACAGTGTAGGGAACGCTTGTATCGGGTTACGATGTTGGCAAAAGAAGCTTTCCTCCTCTCAGGGTGTCCTGAAAAAATGGTTTGACAGGAAGGCGGTGCCACGACAGTTTTAGCCTGGTGATCGAGTTTTAGCCTTACTGCCATCGTCTGGTTCTGCTCTCACTGCCCGTTTTGCAGGTCCCTATGTGGTGGAGAGCAGAGTGTCAATTACCAACCAATTACATCATCCATACACCTGAGCGCAGGAGGAAAACACGGTTGTATCATGTTAACATGCTAAAGTCCTATCATCATTCCAGAGCAGCTGCCCAGGGGAAGCAGGAAAGTACTGCTGCCCCTGACGCATCAGTTTCCTTGGTTTGTGTGGAACCCATGGCATGTGATGATAACCTGGTGGTGCCTTCTGATGGTCAGCAGGGTGGTAGGCTGACTAACTCTGAGTTTCTGTCTAGTGCAAACTGTCTTACCTCCCTGTGGGTTCCACTCCTACCCCACTCTGTTTGGTGATGTATCATTGTGTGCTTGCACCATGACATTGATGTTGGTGGGCCTGCGCCAATTAAGCAACATGCTTACCGTTGTCCTGTAGGGAAATGGGAGATGATGAAAAAGGTAATCTGTCTCTTAGAAAATGGTTTAGCCAAGCCCAGTTGCAGTCCCTGGAGCTCTCCATGCTTACTGTCAGATGGTACTCCCCGTTTCTGTACTGATCTTCGCAAAGTGAATGCAGTTATGGTGCCTGAAGATTCCTTCCCACTGCCGCGCATGGAAGATTGTATTGACAGCATTGGTTCTGCTGTCTTTATTTCCAAGCTGGACCTCCTAAAAGGATACTGGCACATCCCTTTAACCTCCAGAGCCTCTGATATATCTGCATTTGTGACACCTGAGCATTTCCTGAAGTACACAGTTATGGAATTTGGCATGAGAAATGCACCTGCCACCTTCCAGCGCCTGATGCATTTGGTGTTAGGGGATGTGCTCCATTGTAAGGTATACCTGGATGAAAAGGTAGTGTACTCCGATGACTGGTCAGAGCACCTTTCCAGTCTGAGAGTGGTGTTTCAGTGGCTTGCTGAAGCATCATTGACCCTTAATCTTGTGAGTTTGGCAAGTGTGAGTTTGGCAAGGCTATGGTTGCTTACCTGGGAAAGCAAGTGGGTCATGGGCAGGTCCGTCCAGTGGATGCAAAAATTGAGGCTATACTGTCTTATCTGGTCCCGACTACTATACGTGAACCCAACGTTTTTTGGGTATGACCGGATATTACCAGTGTTTTTGCAGGAACTTCTCAGTGGTGGTTGCGCCGCTCACCAAGTTGTGTAGCCCAGTGGTTCCATTTGTGTGGACAGATGAATGTTTCCATGCTTTTGATGCTGCTAAATCTCTCTTCTGCAGTGCTCCAGTCCTGGCCGCTCCTAACTTCTCTCTCCCTTTCAAGCTTGAAGTTGATGCTAGTGCGTCCGGAGCTGGTGCAGTACTGTTGCAGGATGGAGAGGGAGATGTGTGCCATCCAGTGTGTTATTACTCTGTGAAGTTGAAGCACCATCAGCTGAACTACTCCACGATTGAGAGATACCTTTGCAATGTTACTTGCTCTGCAACACTTTTAAAGTGTACGTAGGCTCCAGTCCATCTCCGGTAGTGGTGTACACCAACCATAACCCTCTTGTTTTCCTGTCCCAGATGTACAACCATAATCAGTGGTTGATACGTTGGGCCCTGCTGGCACAGGGATTCAACATTGAGACAGTTTCAGTTTATCTCCCGTTGTGGTTATTTTGGTGTGTTTTACTCTGCTCCTAGGGAGTTGGTTTTTCTTTCAGTTATTGTTGTATTCCCTTTTGTTCTCTTTTTGTTAAGTTAATCAATTCCTGGTTTGTGCTACTTTTGCGTTTTCCTGGTTCTTTTCCCCCAGGATTCTTTTACATGTTACTCCCCTCATCCCCCAGACTTGGGGCCGTAACACATACAAATAAACACACACAAACAAACTGATTTGTGGGGATTTTTACTACTTCAGCCTTTATTACTACTACTACTACTACTACTACAACTTCAGCCTGTAAAACTACTACTACCTCAACAGCCTATACTGCTACCACAACTTCAACCACGACTTCTGCATGTTTTAAGCAATGGAAACCATTCAAATGTTAAAACCTGTTCTTTAAGGACATTTATGATTCAATTAAACTTTTTCAACTCCCAGTTCTACCAGTTTTACATTTCAGCTTCCAGGTTTTTGAGCAATTTTCTTTTTAACATTTGAGCCTTATGATTTTTCAGGCAAATTCATTTCAGATTTATGCATTTTCAGCAATGCTTTGTAATTTCTTCTTCTTCGGCTAGTACTGCATATTTTAATCTACAAAAACCATTCAGCTGTTAAAACTTGCTCTTTAAGGACATTTATGCTTCTATTCGAATTTTTTCCACCATTTATACTTAAAATATTGTGCTTTTTTCAACAATTTATTACAACAGAAGCAACAACCATTATCAATATTACAGTTTAGCTTCCAGCTTTTCTAGCAATGTATTTCAGCTCAAAGCTTCTTTAGGTAGTGCAGTTCAGCTTCCAATTCGGGCAATTCATTTCACATATCTGCATTTTCAACATTTCACATTTGTGCATTTTCTGCAGTGTTTTGCGAATTCATTTCAGCTTTATTGTGTTGTGATGTTTTTTGTACTTTTGACTCAATTTAAGTTCAAAGTGAGGGCTTTTACAGCAGTTTTCAGATCTCCCCAGTGTGTCATGTGATCAAGCACAGTGGAGAGCAGAGATGTTTTTAGACCAGAAAAAAATTCTAAAAAAGTTTACTCCCACAGTTTTAACTCCTCAAGCACATATTATACCTTAAAATGTTGCCACAAGCCTCTTCTCTCTGTGTCAATACATTTCCAATAGGACCTATAGTTTTTGAGGTCTAAACCTTAATTGATAGGGGAAGTGCTGTCATGCTCTCATTGACTGCAGTATACTCTGCAGGCGCTCAGTGTCTTCCCACTCCTGTTTTTTAAACTTACAGATTCTCTCTTCCTTCAAACACTTTGTACACGTACTATACATCCTCACATTCTGCAAGACCTCCTGCCACTAATGTTCAAATTTCTGACCTAGAAGCTTCGTTTTAGACGAATCACTTTTTCCTCAACAAAATGTGATTTTTCTGCTCTGTTCATCAGGGATCACTCGCTGGCTGTCTGGCAATGCCCCTGTGAGATCGCAAGGTTGATCGCAATGCTAGCTGCAGAGACTTGGTGTCTGACAGTGAATCCAGATTGATTCAGATGTGTTTGTTTAAATTTTTAGGTAGAATTTTGAATAAAAATTTGTTTGGGGAGTTTTGCTCTTTTGCCTGGGATCTGCGCGCTAGTGTGCGGTCATCATGTGACATAATCATGTGTGATGTCTATGTTAAAAGTTCAAATATATCCTATATTGAATGCATCTGGGATATGTAGTCTTTTCTATGCGTTTGTCATAGTACAAACCATACTATTAGTTCCCTATTAGTCATCATATTGACCCCAGTGTTCATGGTATGTTTTTTGGAAATGCATATTTACACGGGGCTGTGTGTGTGTGTGTGCGCGCGCTCAGGCTGATTCCCTCCTATTGTTGTGTGAACTCTGTTTGATTGGCAGGTGGTCAGCCCTCCTGGCTGGATGCTGGAGCTGACTGACCAGTACCATATGGAGGCCTTTATCCCTGCACACTGAGCAGGACACACACTGCTGCTTCTGGACACCACTCTTTAACCCTCTTTAACACACTTGAACAAAGGAAGTGGACCCCCATGTATACATGTTCCTGCACCACAGAACAGCTTTTGCTGCAGAATTTAACCAGCTCCTGGGGTCCAAAGTTAGGCCAGTTGGCCTCAACATGACATTGTGATTTTATTAGTTCTTTTGAAAGAAACACTCCTTCATAAAGAAGGAAAAATGACTTCATTTGAAGAAATTGTTCCCCATTAATATAATTCCCATCCTACAACATACACATCTTGAGATGAGAAAATTAATTTAATTTAATTTTTTAATTTATCTCATTATGTTCACCACAGTATTTCTAGGATGTGGTTAGTCTAGTTTAACAACCAAATGTGTTCTATATGTTAAATATAATATAAATAGAGGTGACTTTATTTTATTTGTTGTATAAGGTAAGTGTAGTTAATTTCTTGTCAAGTCATTATCTGGCTCTTTAAATGCTCCTAAAGGCTCCAGTGTGTTCCCCAGCTAGTCGCCAACCTTGTCTTGCTGTTTGCTGCTGGGCAGGTAGTGTACAGTGGGTTTATCAGACCTTTTTCACTGAAAACAGCTGCCTGCTGCTGCTGGAAATGAGGGTGTTGAGAGTGGTGAGACTGAACCAAACATGAACAACAACAAGTTGTGGGCCATGAAACCAAAACAATGAGCTGAAAGATGCTAAAATGCTCAAGAGCTGAGGGGAACTGCAGAATCGGGGATAATTCTACTCATAACGATTTGTCACTGTGAGGGACCCCTTTCACCTTACAGATACTCATTTGACCTGTTGTTCATATTACTTACACTGATTACTGCAGCTTTAACTATGTATTAAAGCTATAGAAATTATGTTTTCTTATCAGTGTGAAGAATAAACATGGTGCACAAGTTCAATTCAATTGAGTTTTATTTATATAGCACCATATCATACCAAAGTTATCTCAGGGCACTTTTTCATATAGAGCAGGTCTAGACTGACTGTTTATATTTACAGAGACCCAACAGTTCCCACCATGAGCAAGCAATAGGTGACAGTGGCAAGGAAAAAAACTCCCTTTTAACAGGTAGAAACCTCGAGTAGAACCATGCTTTGGGTGGGCAGTCATCTACCTCGACCGGTTGGGTTGGGGGGGCAGGGAACATACAGCAGCACAGGACAGTTCTACATAGAGATGTAAAGTAATAGTTGTGGTAATGGTATTGATGTTAATATTAATAGAAATAATACTAATAGCAATATTATAATAGTAATACTAATAAGAGCAATAACAGTAATAGCAGCAGCGGCTGTTGAGCAGGAACACGGGGGCAGCAGGTGGCCTGCAACCATAGATCCAGACTCTACAGCTCCGGAGGCAGAAATACCTGCAGAAAGCAACAGAAGGAGAGAGAGAGAGAGGAGAGAAAGCACACAACTACGGGAAGAAGTTGAGTTAGTAACAAGCATTGATGAAGGAGAAGGAGTTCCACTCAGATCTGGCCTATTCTACCTCCTTCCTCTTCCCTCCCTTTCTGCCCAGCTGAATAAACACTAAAGGTAAATTAGATCATAATGACCCTGCACCATCCATACAAAACCTGATTAGACATGCAACCCTCTGCCTAATGAGCTGAAAAACGGCTGTGTATGTGTGTGTGTGTGTTTGGATGGGTGGTATCCTTTAACACACACACTAGTAACCATGTAAACACATACACATACGAGAAACCATATGTGGTTGCATGTACAACAACACTGTGTATTTCATTCTCTCATCTATCCTAATATCCTTGAAGATGCATTAGCCTAATCAATTTATGCAACTAAGGGGCAGAAAACATCTAACAGAACTACCACCATGTCTGGCTTATAAAGTTGTTGTTGGTAAGGCATTAGCAAGCAACTGCCTATTTACACATGCAGACACAACTCCTGTGAAAAATATCTGGCTCTTTAGTTGCTAAATGGTCCACTTTCTTCACCAACTAGTTGCTAACTTTGTCTGCCCAGGTAGTATACAATGGCTTATGATGGCTTGTGATTTTGTTCTGAAAGCAGTTGCCTGCTGTTAGTTGAAATGGGATTGATGAGATCAGTGAAACTGACACATAAGCCAAATGTACTATAAAACCACAACAATGAGCTAAAAGCTCTGCAGAGCTACAAAGGTGGATGTTAATTTGCTGTGCTTTTGGTGCTACAAGCAACCCTTTAACAGTACAGAGTCATTGGACATTGCTACATCTCAAGGGCCTATCCTTTCAATAAATAAAAATAATTTAAAAAAATGTTACTATCAAAGATATTGATTAATGTAGTTTTTTGTCAGTGAGAGCAGTGAATCAGACCCATAGAATATCTACCCAAACCCAATGTTCATAAATACAGCTCAAATTCACTCAGGTATAAGACATAATGACACATAGACCTAAGACCCATACAGCAATACAGTGGAATCCTACCCCACCTGATCAGGTTGAATATAATTTGGATCCGCCCCGGGATGGCTCGTATACACTAGGAACGGAGGGAACCCATGAGGACCTCTAACCTGCACCTAAATTTGATCAAAACAAATATAGGGATTTCATAATTTCCTGGGACCTTTTGGAGGACCAAGATCTTTTATGTAAAATAAAGTGTATCAGTGGAAAGCCGTGTCAAAGCCTTGAACTTCTTTATCCTGTCGTCCTTCCTTCCCGTCGCCATGTCGAGGCAGATAGGGTGCTGTTACTTTAACTTAGGAATGTATGTTTCCATGCCGGTTTCAAATTGTATGTCAGCTTAAATAGTTTGTGTGAATCAGTTGACATCACTAAAATGTAGTATGAGGTTATACAATGACCATCACTAGTAAAAGATTTGTATTTAATGTGACAACCAGATAAGGAAAAATAGTTAAAGGAAAAGATCTATTGTGGGGAACATAGCAATAGTTCAATTCAGTAATGCTATGAGCAGGAGAGCGGGTTATATAGGTGGTGGTGGTTGGCAGCAGTTGTGTGCTCAAGGGATGGCAATGTCATTCTGTCAGTCCACCACTTTAGTCCAGACTGAAATATCTTAACAGCTATTGTGTAAATATGGTGCACATACTCATAAACCCCAAAGGATGAATTGTAATCACTTTGGTGATCCCCTGATTTAGACCAAGTCGGCAAAATTAATAACCTTCCCATCAGCCTTAGCTGCACTTGTGTGGGTTTAGTGTTAATTAGCAAATGTTAGCATGCTAACACGCTAAACTAAGATGGGTAATTTGATAAACATTAAACCTGCTGAACATCAGCATGTTACAGTTTTTTAACAATTGGTTAGACATTTTTACAACTAATTTTCACAATACTGAGTTCATTTTTTCAAAATTCTTCACACAGTTGGCACAACAGGAGTCAGTGTGAACTAATCTGTGGATCACTTTTCATTGCATAGACACAAAATGCATTCAGTGACCACATCTTTTGAATTTCATGAATTGTTTTCTCACTCAACGTTTTCTTGATGGGAGATAAATGTTGTGAGTTTTCTCATACAAAAGTTGATCCTGAGACGTGTAAGTGTGTTGTGAGATTAACTGTTGTGCTGAGCTTCATGTTGGTAAAGTCAACTGTGTTAATGGTTTAAAAAAAAGGGAAATCAGTATAGAGAAATGCATGTAACCAATTGTAAAAAACTGTAATACTGTAATATGCTGGAATTAGCATTTCGCTGAAAGCACCGCTGTGCCCAAGTAGAGACTCACAGAGCCACTTGCATGGCTGTAGACTCTTAGTCTTCTTCCTATATGCAATGAAAGGTCACTGGCTGTTGGTGCAGTTCCTCATACAGTAAAAGTCTTACAGTTGGACTCTCAGGGCAAAAATGAAACACTGTGCTACAAAAAGTTCCATTCCATAGACACTGAACCCCAAAACTACTTGAGGGATATTGCACTACTAGTGACCACTGACTTTCACGAGGAAAAGCCATATGTTGGTGTTTAAAATGTTTATTTTTGCATGCACCATGAAAAATGTCCCATTTGTTTTCTTTTAACTTCTTCCATTACACAACTCCTCAGGGATCTGTAGTCCCCATGGACTTGACCTTTGTTCTCCTTATTGTTTGTTGTTTCTAATGTTGTTAATGTAGTAATTGAAGCTTAAATTGCTGATTTAATTCACTATGGAAATCTATTTATACATTCTCTTTTCCTTTTCTTTCCTCTCCTTCCCCTCCTCTCAGCCCTCCTCCTATCTTTCCTCTCTCCTCCTCCCCTCTGCCTTTCCTTAGTGATAATGAACTGCTTGTCTTGCCCCTGTGAATCTGTTCAGTGAGTGTGTGAATGATAGACTAACCCCTTTTTGAATTATAGACTCCTAGGGGTCACTCTGTATCCCCACAGACTCATTGTGATTGCCCCAATCACAGCCTCCTCAGCTGCACTTGACAGCCCATTGATATGGTGTGTGTGTGTGTGTGTGTGTGTGTGTGTGTCCTGTGTTTCCTCTCAGGTAGAAGAAGCCAGCAGATCACTCCCTGTCCTCCAGCATGCCTCACTGCTTCTTTTATAGAGTTTCTCTCTCTTACTGAAAGAAGCCAGGATTCCCTTCTCACCACATTTTCCAGGGAAGTGAGCAGCACAGTCAGAGGAGGAGAGAAATATGGGGAGATACTGGAAGAGAAAAAGAAGAACAGAGTGGGTGTGAAATAAAATAATAAGATTAAATCAACCTTTAAATATCCCTTGGGAAATTAGGTGAATATTACAGCTGATAGGAAAACACAAAGATAAGCATATTGAAAATTGAACACAGCATATTTGTACAATGTCTTACTGCAAAGTAATTTCAGGAATGTATATTGAAGAAGAAATGCAGATGCATACTCCTGTCCATTCAAAATGTGTTCTTAGATCATATTTACCAGTTGGGATGAAAGCCCAGAAACGGATGTGACTTATAGAGATATAGAGATGTTTAACATATGCAGATCATTTTGTACCCAGGTTGCTTCATAGGAATAGAGACAATAGAGAACAGAGCATTCAGATAGAATCACAGTGGAAGCATTGTGCAGCTGCTATCAGTCAGCTTGAAGCTACAGTTTCTCACTTTGCTGTTCTTATTGAAGTTGTTAGAAGGGGCATTGAAGCCTGGGTAATTTTCTCCCAGCAGAAATCTGCTTCCAAACCACATTTGTGAACACTGTGATAGTGAACAAAAAAAGTGAAAGAAAAGAAAGAAAGAAAGAAAATGTATCGATCTCAATGGGGGTCCCTTGTTCTGGTCTGGCCCTTCTTGTGCAGTGTTTTCAAGTTTTCAGTTCAGTCTAGATGGTGTGTTTGAACAGCCAGCCACATGTAGGACTGAGCCATTTACAATTATTTAACCTAAACTTTGCCAGTCAGAATAGAGAAGTAATCAGACAACATCTGAAGGTGTCATTAGTGAGTCTGACATGTATGGTGTGTATGATCAAAAAAGGTAACATTTATCACTCTGCATGTCCCAGATACTGCTTGTCCAAGACATTAAGGAGACCATGATGTAGTGGTTAGGGTTAGTAGGAGACATCTTGGGTCCAGCTGTAAAAGTTTTGAATCAACAATATTTGCATATCGTTTCTGGATTTTTCAATGAGGAAGTAGGAGAAGATGTCATTTCAAGAATTTTTAAAGAGGTAATTGAACATTCTTGTGTGAAAAAAAACCCTAACAGACACAAATCATTATTTAAAGCAGGGTATTTTTATGTCTTAAAACATGTCTGGAGGGGATCACCTGCCCACACAGATGCTCCATTGTCTCTAGTTCAAGACTGGCAGAAATAGTGTAGAAAAACTTGGTGGAGTATTTATGGAGTTTTGAGATTGCATTAGCATAAACTTACATACACCGATCAGCCATAACATTATGACCACCTGCCTAATATTGTGTAGGTCCCCCTTTTGCCGCCAAAACAGCTCTGACCTGTCGAGGCCTGGACTCCACTAGACCTCTGAAGGTGTGCTGTGGTATTTGGCACCAAGACGTTAGCAGCAGATCCTTTAAGTCCTGTAAGTTGCGAGGTGGGGCCTCCATGGATCGGACTTGTTTGTCCAGCACATCCCACAGATGCTCTATTGGATTGAGATCTGGGGAATTTGGAGACCAAGTCAACACCTTGAACTCGTTGTTGTGTTCCTCAAACCATTCGTGAACCATTTTTGCAGTGTGGCAGGGCGCATCATCCTGCTGAAAGAGGCCACTGCCATTAGGGAATACCATTTCCATGAAGGGGTGTACTTGGTCTGCAACAATGTTTAGGTAGATGATACGTGTCAAAGTAACATCCACATGAATGGCAGGACCCAAGGTTTCCCAGCAGAACATTGCCCAAAGCATCACACTGCCTCCGCCGGCTCGCCTTCTTCCCATAGTGCATCCTGGTACCATGTCTTCCCCAGGTAAGTCACGCACACGCACCCGGCCATCCACATGATGTAAAAGAAAACATGATTCATCAGACCAGGCCACCTTCTTCCATTGCTCCGTGATCCAGTTCTGATGCTCACGTGCCCATTGTAGGCGCTTTTGGCAGACAGGGGACAGGGGTCAGCATGGTCACACTGACCGGTCTGCAGCTACGCAGCCCCATACGCAACAATCTGCGATGCACTGTGTGTTCTGACACCTTTCTATCAGAACCAGCATTAACGTTTTCAGCAATTTGAGCTACAGTAGCTCTTCTGTTGGATCAGACCACACGGGCCAGCCTTCGCCGCCCATGACCCTGTCGCCAGTTCACCGGTTTTCCTTCCTTGGACCACTTTTGGTAGGTACTGACCACTGCAGACCGGAAACACCCCACAAGAGCTGCAGTTTTGGAGATGCTCTGACCCAGTCGTCTAGCCATCACAATTTGGCCCTTGTCAAAGTTGCTCGCATCCTTATGCTTGCCCATTTTCCTGCTTCCAACACATCAACTTTGAGGACAAAATGTTCACTTGCTGCCTAATATATCCCACCCACTGACAGGTGCCATTGTAACGAGATAATCGGTGTTCTTCAATTCACCTGTCAGTGGTCATAATGTTATGGCTGATCGGT